>JAEIIU010000605.1:0-10430 GCA_018874675.1 Drosophila baimaii | reverse complement strand
TGACTCCTTCACTGCGTTGCAAACTTCTGACTAAAATTATAATACCCTGCAAGGGTATAAAAATATGCAATGATATGTGTTAGGTAGCAAATTCTTTTAATAAGAATTTGTAGCAGATTTAGGTTAATGATTTCAAATCTAAAGGTTTTTATTGAGAAAATACTTTATAATATTACCTTATGGCTAATTTTGCTTGATAAAAGTATATAGCCTACTTTTCGACACCTAAACTATGATTTCAAATGATTTCAAATCTAAATCGTTTTATCAAGCAATGAAAATGGTTTTTAAACTTTTAAATATTACTTTATTAATAACGTTGCTAGCCAAAATATCATAGCATACTTTTAGACACCTGAAGTAGAGATTTAAAGCTCTAGAGACTTGGCTCTTACTTCTTTTTAAATAAGCTTGCAAATCTAATGATAATAAAACGGAATACTACGAATATTTTCAGAGACTTTAGGATAAAATCAGCTGTTAAGTTGTAAGTACTTTCAGCAGGTATTCTGAAGATAAAAATACTATTTTTCCTGGTGTACAGCAACAGCTACAGCAACAAAAAGCATTCCGCAAATTGGTGCCACACAGAAAGAGATAGCAAGCGAGGAAGAAAAGAGGCAAGCAGGCAGGCAGGCAGGCAGGCAGCAGCAGAAGCGTTGTGGTAGGAATCGTGCCAAAACTGTTGAAAATGTTGCACAAACGATTGGGTTTGTTATCTTTTCCAAACGGAAAACGTGCTGTGCTGCCCCCCAAACAGAAAGGCAGCCAACGGAAAAAACACACCAGCAGAAAGACGACACAACATCATGGAAAAGGCGCAGACATGCAGCAAACTCCGGGGCCACAAAGATGCTCGCCGGGAGATGCAGTTCCAGTGAGTTTGACTCGGAGAGTCGGAGAACAAGGAACATCTATCAGTTAAATCGGGGGCGGAGGCGTTCTGTTCTGTTCTTTTTTTTTTTGAGAATATTTCCTCAGCTCATTGGTTAGTAGCCTGCGGGTTAAGGGGCCAAAGATTCAAGTCGAGAGTGGGCCAGAGAGTTGGGCGGGAGGAAGAACTGTTCTTTGAGCGAGCTTGGGCCCAGGTTCTGGAAATGACAGTGGCCCAAAAGCAAACCGTCGTCGTTAACTCTCGACGGGCCCGGGTCTCAGCTTATTTTGTAGGTGTGGAGAGGTCAGTTGCTGCTGCCTTGACTTGGGCTTGGGCTCCCCCCAATCATCATCATCTACCTTTAGCCTTTGGGCCATTGAAATTTGCATCACTTTCGAGTCAAGGAAGACGAACTTCAATTTCCACAAGCCTCGCTTTGAGTGGGGCTCCTTGGCATATCTAAGAATTGTTGTTATGGCTTGCAAAGGGTCGATCAACGGTGCCAATTATCATTTTTAAGGAATGCCATTGGGCTTAGGAATATTATTTTGAGGTCCTTACTAACGGTTATAGAGTGTGGTAATTTTCTGAGCAGGAATAGGTTAGGTTATTTCCCTTAGAGAAGCATAACTAACTCTGGTAATTTTTATTTGCCTAATTGAAAGTTTTTAGAAGCCTTTGCAATTTCAATTACTCGGATTACAGCTTGAATTTTGAGCATAAATTAATTAAATAATTTATAACCCCCTCTTATAAGCCAGGAAATAATCTTACAGTCCAGTGGCTTTTAACTAAACTTGGTTTTTATTATGCAAAATGATCGCAATTACAAGTCAGCGAATAATCCCCATCCCGCACTATACTCTCATCATTTTTTTGTGTTCCAATTTATATTTGCCTGATTTCAGAGAGGGGAACTCTAGGGGGACGAACAAAAACTCATTTCTCGAGTGCTTACTTAAAGCGCTTACACGTAAGCACTTCCTAATTAAATACTTGTGCCAAATACGTGACAACGACGATGGCGAGAGCGAGAGCGAAACCCAAGCGAAGCTGCCGAGGAACCCAGCCAGGATACGAGCCTAGTCAGCGAATAAAGTGCTGCATCATTATCAGCAATGGCAGGATGCACAGGGTTGTTGGGTTGGTCGGATGGTTTGGATGGCTTGGATGGCTTGGATGGGGAAACACTGTGCCCACATGTTGGCTAGAGGGAAAGAGGCCTCCAATTCCTCCAATGGAATGGGGCTGACAAGCACATGACCATGCTCAATGTTTCTGTTCCGTTCGGTTCTGTTCTCATGGCTGGCGCACTCACTCATAATCAACGCTGAGGTGGAAAGGTAGAAAAATGGTGGCGGCTGGCTGGCTGGCTACCTCTCCTCTGACCCACCACCTCGTTTTCTTCCTTCTCCCCTGCTCCAGCCTGCCACGCCCACACATCCAGCAACGGCACGACTGGGGCCCACCACCACCACCACCACCACCACCATTCATATTATGATAACGATGTGGGTTGGTCAGAGGAACAGCAGCATCAGCAACAGCATCAGCAGAAGCAGAAGCAGCAGCAGCCTCAACCAGCAGCATCAGCACACACTGAGAATAAATTGCAGTAAGTCCAACATAATAGCTTGATCTAATTACGCTATATTTTTAAGAGAACTTATGCTTTTGCTTTTAATTTAAGGAAACAGATATTGCAGCAATCCCATAAATATAAGGAAAATTATGGAATTTAGCAGGAAATGTAATAAAAGTTGTATTAACTCTAGATTTTAATTTTATTTGTATTAATTTCTTGCTCTAAACATTAATAAAATTATTCACAGAAGGGTATTTTTAGCTGAAAGATGATTTGGTAATCTTCTAAAAATAAGGAATAGAATGGATTTCAAGAGAAAAGTCGTTAATAGTGTTTTTGACTCTAAAATGATATAATATTTTTATAAATTTCTTACTGTAAAAGTTTTTAATTAACGCAGAGAGTATCTTTTATTTTTCTCTGTGCAGTGCAGCCATATCCAACGGTTGGAAAATATCGTGTTAATATTTTCTACAGCTCTGGCTGCTGCTGCTCCACTCCCGCATCCTCATTCTCCCATCAGCCATCAACCTCCCATCCTCCCTGCCCCATCCCGGCCAGCATCCGTTAATTTTATGGCAATATGCCTCGTTCGGCCGCCGTACACGAGCATAGTTGGTGCAGTAGTTGGTGTAGCCATAGCCGTAGCCGTAGCTGTAGCTGTAGTTGCTGGCACTGCACTCAAGTGTTGCCCATCAAGATTGCGGGGCTGTGTGCCTCGCTGGCTATGAATTGCTATGAAATGCATTGCCTAGCCGGCGAACCAACGCTCACAATGCGGGACAGGGGGACCATGGGCGGAGCGTGCAGCTGGAGGGGGGAGGCAGGTGGGCGGGGTAGAAGAAAAAACTAAAAGCGAAACTTGTAAATTTAATATTCTTGCGCGCGCCGGTATGATGATTTAAATTAATTTGCAGCCAGCTGAGCGCGAGCTCATTAAGTTCATTAAGCACAGTAAAATGCAGGGGAATATTATATATCCGATAATGCTAGCAAGCTGGCTTTGGAGGGTATTGTTTACAGGATTTAATGTTTAAAGGTATTTTAACAAGAGAGATTGTAACAATTAATAAATAAACCTTATTATTTTTGAGCGCTTTTACTAAATCGGGACACTGCTAGAACACCCAAAGATCTTTGATAATCGGTCGTAAACATTAACGCGATTATATACCAGCTTGTCACCGATTTCATAATTGGGAATTTTAAGTGCACTCTTTCTCAGAGAATATACTTTTCCCTGTCTCTCCTGTGGACTTTTCTGAACTTTTTACCCCTTTAAAATGTATAATTTTTATATTTCTAAATTCGTACTTGGGAATTTTAGGTGCACTCTTTGCCAGGGGATGGATTTTTCTCTATCTCTTTTATCGGACTTTTCTAGACCTATTATTCCGGTAAAAAATCTACATTTTTCTGTTCCTAAAAAAATGTTCCTTTTGTAATCAGTAAGATAAAAGCAACGAGCTCATTTTTCAGCTTAAAGATACTTTAGAAAGGGACTTCCTAACCTTTATAAATTTATTTTGAAACATTGTACCTAACAAATAAATACATTATTTCATTAAATACTCCCAAGTTCCCCCACAAAACCTTGTTAAACTATTGTACCATACTGTACCCCATTAATCCCAGCCAAGCTGTAGAATCTAAAATAGGTTGACACCCCCGGCCTGTGGCCAGAACAAGGTAATCCCAACACTCATTACCTCAATGCTGCTTTTAATTAAATTTTTAATTCCGCTGCAGGGTCTCTTGAATAGATACAGATAACACACACACACACACACACACCGCCATGGCATATGGCAAACAAAGACAACCACCGCCACGGCTGCCCAAATATTTGCCTATTTAAAAAAGCAGAAAAAAAGCAAAACGAGGGTAACTTGGCGATAAATAAGGCACTGCTAAGGGGTAAATAAATGAAGCAGTGATTGCAGGCAGGGCCTACTCCTCCTGGCCTATAATGCAAGTTCAATATTGGGTTTTGTGTAAAAGGCAATATGTTAATGCAGCAGCAACCGAAGGACTGTCCCTCCCTGACAGGCATACCAAATGAGATGAGGAGAGGAGGCACACACATACATGCCGGGCAACAAACAAATTGACATTCAATTAGTTCCTGCTCGGGAACACAGACTCCTCTACACTCCAGACTCCAGAGTTCCCCCCGCCGTCGAAGCTGTCAGAAGCAAACATTTGTGCAAAATAAAAATTTTGTACACATGTATAAATAAAGCAACTACAAGTTCGAGGGCCCTGGAATGAAAGAGGGAACAGCAGCGGAGACTGCCAATTGAGACGACGACGACGACTACTCCACTTGTGGCCATTAGCACCGCACGGCAGATGGAATTGATTTATATTGAATTATTGAACTGGCTGACGCTGCCTGACGCTGGCGCGCGGCCCAAGTATTTGCACGCTGATTGAAGTGGAATTGGAATTGAAATTTCTACAGCGAAAACTGACATCGAGATTTACTTTTGGTTAATTGCCACATGCGGTCCAAAGTCTGGGCCATGTAGGGAAATGTTGTGGCCAACGAGAGGCGAGAGACTCGGGACTCGGAACTCGCAACTCGAGACTCAAGAGTCTCGTCGCTTGTAGCTGGTTATAAATTACAGCATAAATTATCCCGCGACCGCGTCTTGGGTGCTGTAAAAGTAAATTGCCAGCCAACCAGGAGAGCCGAGCCTGCAAACAAATCACTTTTGCAATTGGTCCCCTCTTTTTCATGGGCCTTCCTTGCATCTCCATCTCCATCTCCGGAGAGAAGGAGCGGCCTCCAACCGTTGGTCAAGTTCGTTCGCAAATTGATATTTTATTGCCATTTACTTTTTGCCTTAGCCTTAGCCCGGCTTTGTGGCTGCTCCTGCTGCCTTGGCCAGGCCGTAATTTATAAATCAATTTTAGATTTATGCAGTCAGTCTCTCGCAAGGAAAGTGCTGGCTAACTAATTGCTCTGTCACCGATGAAGGCCAGACACTAAAAACATACATGAATTATAAACTAATTTATAACTACGTAAGCTCTTAGGGGATTAAGGCTACAAAATAATTCAATTGTTACTTTTAATGGGCTAAGAAAAGAGTAAGGATAAAGAGTTAATTTATTAAGATACAGAGCTTGTATTTGGCACTTCTTTTAACCATTTTAAGGGGTTAAGCAAAGGCTTATTTTAAATAAATAAAAGAGCATACTATATATGTTGGCCTTACAGCTTAAGAAAACTGAACTTAATTTCACCAGTTTTAGTCGCCAAAATCTGGTAATAATAAACAGAATAAGCCAACTTCAACGGTCATGTTAATTTAAATCAAATTTATGATGGCCAGGCCTGGATTTAGCATAACAAAAGTTTGCCAATCCTCCAAACTAGTTGGGAATGGGTTGGATTTTTATTTTTTACTATTCAAACCTGGGGCTCCTTTGTGGGCAATGATTTGCTTTTCACATGCAAATAAATCGAAGACGAACAATGTTCGCATTCAGTTGACAAATTTAGCATTTTTAATGGAGTTTTTTTTTTTCTCCTCCGAAAAAGCTTCTTTCGATTCCATTTTAATTATTATACTCGCCTTGTTACCCCCTACACGCTTTTATTTATACAAATTCTTTACGCTTCCCGTTGTTGTTGGTTGTTGTGTCTTGTTTGGCTTTTTGTTTAGGGACAAAGCCAGATACACAAACGAGCTTTGGCTTTGGGTTTTGGCCATAAAACAGCTTGTTGTGTGGCGAGTGCGGCAGCGGCGGCGGCTGTGACGGCTGTGGCGACTGCCTCGAGGCGTTTTGTGAGCACAGCCCGAAAAATAAAACCCAAAACCCAAACTCAAAACCCAAAACCCAAACACAAACCAAAACCCAAGTCCAAACTGAAGATTGAAGCGCTAGAAGGGAGAGATACGAGCATAAACCTCTTGGGCTCTTGGCCAGTAGCGTAGTCCGAGAACAGCTGGGGGGAACTCAGGTAGCGCAGGTAACTCTGGAAAACGAAGAGAGCAAACAAGGTAGATTCAAAAAAAAAAAAAAACGAGCTAAGCTAAGACAACAGCAGGAGAAGAGAAGAAGATGGGCTACACAGGAGAAAATATTGATCTGAAACTCAACTAATTACTTTCAAAAATCATTCAAAACTATATTTTTTATTCTTTATAAGATGTACTTCAAGGATCTTTAGAAGAGAGTTTATTCTTATTAAGAACCTGTTGTTAATATAGACTTTATGATATATAAAATCAAACTATGATTACTTTTCCCCTGTTTCTTTCTCTGCATTCACAAAATCAAGCCATGAAGGCATCTTTGGGGCTCGTTAAGCACTCCGGAGTCTGTGGGTCTCGATAAATTTGGCCGTAATCTCGATAATGATTATGTTTGCATTGTTATTCGTTCCTTCGTTCGTCCGCTTCGCTTTGTCTTAAAGATTTTGTTTTGTTTTCTTATTTTTTTCCCCTCGACTCTCCGGCACGCATGTAATCGGAGCTCAGAAGAGCCAGCTCTGGTGATAATGAAGTTGTTGTCTACTGCTGTAACACTACCTCCTTGGTAATATATACATATATAGTAGCATATATAAATATCCCAAATTTTAGGCTGATATTTTTGCTTTATTCTCTCCCTGCCAGCTTGTACATATATCAGCATAATGAAGTTTGACATTAATGGCGCAAACGCAACAGGTTATTTACTGTTAGCTGATTTGTTTAAAGCGTCGATTCGCTGGCTCTTTTGTATTTAAATGCGCGTCTTAGTCGCAAAACGTGTTTCTGTCCCGCGTCCGAGATTGGGATTGGGATTGGAGTGGAGTTGGCTTGACACCTTCCTCTATGCATATTAACCGGCTGTCGGTTGTCAAGAGAGGTGTCATAAGCGAAATTTATAACGCTCCGCATTTAAGGGGTTAATACGTAGTCAGGATTTTCATCAAATGGAGTTTTTGGGTGTATTTTTAGGCATATTAGGGAAAGCCTTTAAAAATCTAAATGAATGTAGAGACGTTAGAGATAAACTGCTGTTGAATACATAGATGTATTTGACTTGTGTATCGACAAAGCATTTGGCAAATCAATATGTAATCAAATCTATTGATTGTTCATTCGATTTATCGATTTTAAATATGATATATAAATACTTAAATTGTATATTTTGATAATTTATCTTAGATCCTTCTGCACTAATTTATATATTTTTTGTATCGATATTTATATTGAGATATTTTGATTTGTGTATCGATGTTGCGTTAAAAATATAAGTATTTAATCGAATTTATCGATTTAATATCTATATTTTGATAAGAATTTATCTTAAATCCCTCTGTAATAGTTTTAAATTTCTATTTAACAACTCTATGCTTCTTGAAAATAAAAAATGTATACATTATTTTAATATCGATTAGTTGTGACTGATTTTTTTTGATATTCGAAAAGCTTCTCCCTGAGAACATCCCATATTTCTAGCCATATTCATCTCAATTAGAGCGTCTCTGGGCCAAAAGAGCCGTCTGTCAACGCCTGGTATCGAATCCAATAGCCAAAGTGGAAACGGAAACTTGTGGGAGCAGCCACACATCAACGCACCCGGCTAAATAACTCGAGTGAGCTGTGAGCCGAGAGTGCGAGCAAGCTGTTTGCACCCAGTGCAGTCATGAATGCGAAATTAGTCAAGCGCGCAACTGCATTTACCGTGAAGGTGAGCGAGTGGGCCAGTCAGTGAGTGAGTGAGTGAGTGAGTGAGTGATACATGCAAACACAAACACCATCACCACCTCACCGTCCTTCCGTCCGTCCGTCCGGGCAATTCAATTTCAATATGTGGCAAATTATAACAATTGCCCAGATCCAGCGGAGGAACCACACGCTCACACGCACCTTCGGCAGCTGCGGTTGATTGCTGAACTGAATCGAAGAAGGAGGTGTCCAGGCGATGAGGCACTGGTCTGCAAGATCTGCGGAAAAGCTGGCCACAAATAGGATTTGGGATATAAATATATAATATATTATTTATTCCTTAAAAAAGCTAACTTCTTTGAGTCACTACTAATATTCCATGAACTCTAAAAATATAACCTTACCCACTTAAACCCTTAATCACCTAAGACGGGAGTGTGATGTATGCATGCTTCTCTTGTAAAACTTACAACACTCAACCCTGCTGACCAGTGTAATTCGTGTGCAGCACCAAAGTTATTACGCATACCAGAGGTAATAAGCTAAAGTCATGGAAATTGTTATCGCTTTTCTTGCCGCCGTTGCTGGTTGCTGTTGCACAAAAATGGCTGCAAATTGTTGAAAATTACCAAGACTCCAACTCCGACCACAGCCGGCCGGCGCATATAATATATATATTCATATGGGCTGTTTTTGTCCCGGCTCTGCAGCTCAGGAATGACATGCCAATGGAGATGAATCGCTCACAGTTATGGTTATGTGCCTCCTGTTGCATGTTGTGGCCGTTGTGGCAATTTAGTATCTTAACACGTTACAAATAAATGTCATTATTAAGATGGCATGGCATACCATCTCACAGCACAACACTACACATCGGGTCGGTCCTCTTAATGGCCTGGGCATCGTGTGTAAATGAGTATACAGATTGGAGAGAGAGAGAGAGGAAGCCACCGAGATGGAGATGGAGATGGAGAAGCGGATGCTGCTGGTAATTTCCTCGTTTGCTGTTAATTAGCATGCATGGGGCATAAGGGAGAAATTAAACACAAACGGCGAAACAATTTGTGTATCAACACATTAGAGAATGATTTGTTGATGCGTTCCCGCTCCGATGTGCCCTGCAATAACCCCGGGTGCCCCCTTTGGCTAATTCCCAGTGAGATATGCCATTGGCCCGCGCGGAATTCCCTCTGGCCGTTGTAACAATTACAAATGGGGCCTCCTATTGATAGATTTACACGCACACGCACTGGCCTGGCAGTGGCATCAATGATTTGTTTGTGCTGTGACCCCAAAGAAACGCTTTTCCCATACACATGACACAAGCGGTTAGGGATCGAGAGTATAAAAGCTCTCTCAGAATGTAGCTAAAAATCTCTCTCGTTCGCTACTCAAAAGAACTTAAAGCTGTATTGCTTGTACATTGCATGCTAAGTCTGAAAGAAAGATAGTGAGAGACAGGAGTCCAATGTGAAATCCACAAGGAAGCTGTTCGCTACTGAAAAGAACCTATAAGCAGTTGTAACTGCATTGCTTGTACATTGCAGGCAAAGTCTGAAAGAGAGAGAGTTACAGATAGGAAGTCACACACAAGGAAGCTGTATCAAGAAAACGAAAAGCTCTCTCACACAAGTAAGACTCATTTAAGTTGGAAATTTAAAATAAGAACAACTTAAATTAAGAAGTTCTCTCACAGCTTTTAACACTTTGTTTCCCCCTGTGTATGCTTTTTCACATATATTTATGTGTTTACTTGACTGTCTGCTAATTTTTGTTTGCGTTGGCGTTGCAGTTTAAATCAGCAATGCAGCTTTATATGAATTTATGGGGCAAAACGGCCTTATAAACAATTTACATTCATACGAGAGCCAAACGAATTTTCGCCTCCCCTTGTCTAAAAATGAGGAATTAAATTCTTTTGCCAGACATATTGGTTGGTTATCGAACTCTCTTTCCTTTGGTCCATCAACAAAAAAAAAACCTAAAACCATTAAAACAAACCATGAACGATCTATGTGATAAATTAGTTTTTGTGGTTTTCTGGTTATTTCTTGACTGCGGCTGTGGCTGTTCTGCCTGTTTCTGTCGGGTTTTCGACCTATAACTAATGATGTTGATGAATCTCGGATAGCTGGAATTCGGTTTTTTGTGATTTAATTTATGCGTTGTTAGCGCAGTGTCTGCAAAGTTTTGATTGGTAAACTTTTTGGCCTCATCTACAGGATCTTTATATAAAAAACAAGTAAGAAAAGCTAACTTCGGGCGGAGCCGAAGTTTATATACCCTTGCAGATAATTTG
>JAEIIU010000395.1:0-21174 GCA_018874675.1 Drosophila baimaii | reverse complement strand
GTAACAAATTATCTGCAAGGGTATATAAACTTCGGTTCCGCCCGAAGTTAGCTTTTCTTACTTGTTGGAAATGTTTTTTAACTTCAGTATGTAGATTATATATACTTTATAGAGTTTGAATTTAAAATATATATATTAAAAAAATATTTAAAATAAAATATTCTTATTTTACAAAAGTTACTTTTTACAAAAACAAAGATAGTAAAACTAAATACATTGTTTTTTTTATGATTTATTAACAAACTTCCCCCATCTGGCACTGCTTTCTTTTCGTTTCTGTCTTTACGGAAATGCCTTTCCAAAAGATGATTCTTACCTGCCATATAATACCTAAATTGCGCATACGAATCTTCTCTTCTCATCTTCTCATCTGCGGTCTTCGGACTTTTTTGCACTTTGGACAGATACAAATCATCCAAATTATTTGTGTACATTGGCTTGCTTTGCGGCTTGTTTTCTTGGCGTTTTCTGTTTTGGTTGACGAGCCCCAAATATAATAGAAATTTTTTTGTGGGGAGGGGTCTAGCCTTTGGCAAATAATAAGTGGGGAGTGTGTGAGATGTGTTTTATTATGATATATACCCTGGTTAAGAGTAGTTTAGTTTTGTTTTTAGGTTTGTAATACACTATAGAATGTATCTTTGAAAAGATAAGTATAATAAGAGCAGATATCGATAATTTAACCATTTGATATCGATGTTGATCGATATATTATCGATGATATCCATTAACAGTACTGTTATACGCACTAAAAGAGATGTTATTCACACTAAGGAGTTATTTGATCGTTTTTAATGTTAAAGCCTTTAAAATCTGATCACTAAAAAATTGGTAATCCTTGCTAGGGTATCAAATATTCGTATACCCAACATTATTTTCCTTAGTCGCTATTTTTTTTTTCTCTTTTTTCAATGGATGTGTGAGTAAGTGGAGGCGGTCTTGGTCCATCGACTCTAATTGAAGACAGAGCGAGATAGCAGTAGGGTGTGTGTGTTGTGTGTGTTTGTCTTGTTGTGTGGGTGGCGACACTGAGCCAGAAACGCATTTGAAATCTTTGTTTGCTTATTTACTTTCATTATTTAAGTGCTAAACGAACGTTTTTCATCCCATTCAGCAGAAAATAAGCAACACAATTAAAAAAAAAAAATAAATAAATATATGTAGAGAAAAGGCGATATCATAAAAGAGTAGCTGGCACAATTGAAAAACAACTTAGAGCTGCTGCTGCTGCTGCTGCTGCTCTAGACGAGTTTTCCGATCTTATATATCGAGAAGGAGTGTGCTCCTCCAACTCACATGAGTCGAAAATGGCTTAATTTGAATATGAATAGGCTCAAACTGTCTAAATAACACTATCATAACAAGTGCAAATATCACCGCATTTGCATAGCTGGTTATGAACAATTCCACAAAAAAAGAAAACTCATTTCGATTTATACTGCTTTTCTGCTAGATAAATCGCTGGAAGCTGTACCCTTTGCGAAACTAATCATATTTATCATATAATAGTTCTCACAAAATGCTATATATAACCCTTCTAACCCAATCAATAATATCCCTAAGCTGTAAATATAAAGGATTCATATTTGATTTTCCCCAAAGAAAGTGATCCCTTAAAATGTATAAAATTGTGTAACTATTAGTAAACCTTTTTTATTTCTACAAATACTGTTCCAAAAAACAAATACCGGCGCCCATTCAGAGCATGATGCTCTCAAGGGGTCAGCAGAAAAACAGAGAAATAAAAAAAAACAAATAGAATAGAAATAGTAAACTCAACGAAACTTACCTGTTTGAACTATTTCCTATTTTATTTTTTTATTTTCATTCCGCCTGGCTATTTCGGTTTCGCCTGTTGTTGTTCTCTAGTGAAAATATTTGCCTTTTGTATTTATCGTTTGTATGTAAGAGATTATGAATTTATGCTCTGCCTTGAGAGGGGCTTTGTCCGGACAACCTCTGACGGCAACCACGACACGTGTATGTAACTCCCTATTTCGGGGAGGAGGAGGAGGTCTTGAAAAATAATAAACTAATAAAGCGTGCGGCTGATTTACACTATGGGAAAGGGAAGTAAAGCATTTTCCAAAGAATAAACTCAACCACTTTGTGTGGAAAGAGGAAAACGATGAGCAGTTCTTAATCGGGGAAACTGTGTTACATTGTTTATTTTAGTTTATAAAACTAAAATCCCTCCTCCTTTTGGGTGCACTTTTAGCTTTTCTTTATTACCCCCCCAGACTCTGAGATAATTGGGCTTGGGATCCCGTCGTCGTCTCTCTTACTCTGCGACGTACGAAAAACCAAATCAAACCAGATCACATCAGATCGGAGAAGTAGTTCGCATTCGCATTTTGATTACAGTCCCGACCGACCCTGCTTCCTCTTTCACGCAGTCTGCGACCGCAGTTTAACGATCGCAGAGAGACAGCCCATCAAGAGCCCCGAGTACACCATTTACCACACAACACATCATACTTCGAACTGCTCAGACAGAGTCTTGCAATTAGTTTGATTTTTGTTGCTATTTTGTTTTTGTTTTTCCTTTTTTTTTTTTGGCAGGGCAAATCGCAGACGTCCAAGCTTAGCGATTGCCATCGGTCTAGGGGTTTCCATGCTATGACAATCACAGGTGGACTGGACAAATACCCTTTCGTTGATTTATATTTACGACACATGTGTGAAGGTTTTCTTTAGGTTTATATAGTGATTTTGGTCAGAAAACAAGCAACATGCTTTAGTATACAATTGTTTTGATCCTGCCTAGGGATTCGCTTCAGTACTAATTTGATAATCGATCTCAGCCTGTCCCGGAATTCGTACTTGGGAATTTTAGATGCATTCTTTTTGTGTTTAAGTCCAGCTCAAGTAATCGTCGCTTCAATAGTATTCTTAGCAGACTCTTATAAGCACGAAATCAATCTATTTATGTGATTTTTATAACATTTAATTTGAATTAACAATATATAGACTTTGGATCCATAGAGCATATACAGATCGTTAGCATATTTCCTAGTTAAACGTTTGTTGTTTTTTTTTCGCTTTGTATTGTGAAATTCGCAGCGCAGACGTCCAATGTACATATGTATGTATATGTACATACGTTTATACGAATGTATCTGTATCTGAGCCCGCTTGCGGCTGTAGCTGTATCTGTATCCGAGTGTGTGTATCTTTATGAGCTGGGCGTGAGCGGTGTCTGATAAGATTTTGTTTACTTTTCGCTTGGCGGCGGCTGTCTCGCGATTCTCTCGGCACTTTTTCGGCACTGCCAAATAGAATACGAATTCTATGAAAAAATTGTTAACGAAAAGACGAGAAAGTGGTATTTGTGCGTTTATGTGTGCGATGCGGCGATGTGATAACTACACAAAACCAAAATAATATTCATTTTGAAAAGAAGATCGATCGATCTGAGTAATGTTAATATAGAGCTTATGCATCTGTGAATCAGGGAGTTTATTTTTTTTTTAACTTATGATTTATTTGGAAAGAAATTTGCTTTTAAATGTATGCAATAGTTGGTACTTATTTAATTAATTAACTTATTGCCTTGTTTATGATTATTTTATTTAAATTGTGTCCAATTTTGATTACAAAAATCATATAAAATCATACAAAATAAGTGTGTAAAAAAGCACTTTATATTTTCAAGTTTCCTATTGTTTTTCTGATAGCTATATGATATAGTCATCTAATTTTTTTTTTTTTTATGAAATCCGTAGCTCTATTAGCGTAAAAAATTGCCTTATTTGTTTATTATCTGCAGTTATGTTTAAAATCAAGGACGTTATAATATTTTTCTTATTAATTTCCCAATTTTCCTTATTGCAGCTATAAAATTTGCAATAAAAAGATAACATTATTCAGATAGCTCAAAAACTGCAAGCCTTATTTGCTTAGAAACAAGCACACATGGGCTAGATCGACTCGGCTGTTGATGCTGATCAAGAATAAATATAAACTAAAGGGTTGGAAATGTCTGCAAACTTCTGAACAAACGACTAATTATAATACGCTTTATATGGATATAAAAATATATCTTCTTTTTCTATTATGGACCATATTGATATTTAATATATATCTTAAATACACTGCACTATTATTTTTATGATAAATAATATTGTAAATCTAAATATATTTCTTTCTAAATGTATATTACACATTTATAAAATAATATTAATTTCTAGGCACATCCTGGTAATCATTTAGGACTCATTTATTTTCTGTGTATGACAAACATTGCGATTTGCTCGCAGTTTCTCGATGGGACAGCCTTTGATTGAGACCTGCGATTGA
The DNA here is from genome assembly GCA_018874675.1 of Drosophila baimaii. Classification (NCBI taxonomy): domain Eukaryota; kingdom Metazoa; phylum Arthropoda; class Insecta; order Diptera; family Drosophilidae; genus Drosophila; species Drosophila baimaii. Next base: position 16,875 of record JAEIIU010000395.1, on the reverse strand, counting down.
GGATCGCAGCATCTGAAAAATACTTTGATTGTGTCGTGCTGGTTGTTGTTGCTGTTGTTGTGATTTTTGCTTTATTTTTCTCTCTGCCTTTTCTTTTATATATATAATTTGATTTGTTTTGTTTTTGTTGATTGCGGGGCTTTTGTTTTGACTCTCAAGTCACGTGACACAAGCGTGCCCGCGTTGAGTTGTTCGCATTTTCTGACGCGCGCGCGCTGCTTGCTTGCTTGCTATCTCCTCTTCCTTTCTCCCACATTTATTTTTTCGGAGACTCTCTTTCTGTTTTCTTGATTATTTCGAGTCTTTATTGTTTTTATCATTTTGCTCTTTTTTTTTTTTTTTTTTTTTGTTTTTTGGTTGGCTATCAATCAAATAATTCAGCTGAAAATGAATCAGAAATTTTACAGATTTTTATTCATAAAGTGTAAACACAAATTTCATTCATTAATTTTCATGTTTTGATGTTTCAGCTGATATATTCATAGAAAAGGCTTTATTAAGACTCCATTTAACAATATTTAAAGTTATAATAATATAAGATGGTCCCAGTTTCTATATAAATCCCTATGATATATATTTTCATTCATAAAACTTTGACAAATATAAATATTCGTTTTAATTTCGGGAATGCAAAAAATGCCAGCGTTTCCCAGGCATTGTTTTATGAGCATTTTCTTCTCCTTCCTCTCTTTTTTTTTTTTGGTTTGGTTCTTTCTTCTACGCACTCTTTGTATATAATATTATTCAGCAAGACGAAGAATATTATATGCTGATGTGTGTAAACAAAAACAATAATAAATCGCCGAGCGCAGAAAACAGAAAACAGCGAATTTGCACAGACCAACACAGCATAGAAGAATTCTTCGAAGAAAAAACAAAATGTGAAGGCTATGCGAGAAGATACAGATACAAATTGAGATAGAGATGGTGATGGGGGAAAGAGCAAAAAGAGGGGCTGGAGAAAAGTATTATTTAGCGTATTTCGTGACATTGAGGAGAGGTTTTAGTCATCTTTACCGCGCTCTCTCTCTCTCTCTCTCTCTTTATGATTTGATCAAAAGGCACGACAAGTATAAACCAAACACAAATATATCAATTAACAGCAATTTATTTGATTCTTGATTAATTTACAATACGTTTTAGAGAATTCTCTGTATTTTGGTCAAGAAGAATTTGAATTTTCTACCACAGATCAAGCCCCCCTTTTGGTTTGAATATATTTTGGATAGAAATGCATTTATTTACGCCCTAAAATTAAATGATTTAGTTTTTTAACAATTTCATAATGGCTTATACAAGACTAATTCATGAAAAGTAAATTCAATTTATCATATATATTTTAAGCATGTTCTAGAATATCTTAATTTATGATCATTTCAACGCTGATGTAAAGATGGCGGAAATAATCGTTTTCAGTAACCAGATACAATACTAATCGCTAATCAATTTAACGGGCAAATGCAAATTACAGTTTGCCCATTGATATAAGCGCTTTTTTCAGACCTCTTTTTTTTCTATATTGATCACAGGGTGGTAATAGTGGGCGTGGCCCATTTACATACGTTTAAGGTAATGCCGCACAATAATCTACATTTTTATTGTGCACAAATAAACCTAGGGAGGAGTGTGTTGTCATGCTCTTTTATCTCCAACCTCAAATCCACGTGATGCCAAGCAAGCAAATAACCCACCAAGAACCACCCACAAAATTAATTCCGACGTTACTCTCAACCAAAATAAACATAGATCCCCCGGAAGTTCAAAATATGAACCACAAAAAAAAAAAAGAAAAATAAGCAAAAGTCGAATATTTTTTCAACAGCTTATCTCGCACTCTCCCTCCTCGCTCTCTCTCTCTCTTCCTCTCTCTTGGAATGTGTTTTGGGGGTTTGGCGTTAAAAAAAAGTAGTCGGCTTTCTCAGCTTTTGTAGTGCCATGGTGTTCGACTCCCTGAAACACCTTTGCTGCTCCCTTTGGCCCCCAATTTTATCGCTGTCTGTGCTCAAGCGCCTTTGCATAATCTAAGAAAAGAAACTGGCGATTAGAAGACACGCGCAATGATTCCCATTAAGTGCGAGAAGAAGCAGAGCCCAAGAGATAGCTATGCCAAGCAGGGAGGGAGCTGACAATGAGGGGTTTCTCCGGAACGTTTAGACATCAAATTTATTTAATAGAATTATTAAAGAATTATAATAGCAACATCTTGCGTGATTTCTAAAGAAAGTTATACTTAAAAAAGCAAGATAGTCTTAATATATTTATAACTGAACAAGTAGATACCAACGATCATGGCTAAATCAACTCGTCTGGTGATGATTACAGCTTCCTTAAAGTATCTACTTTAAGTCTTCTTTGATTAGAGAAGAAAAAGTCAGATAGTCTTAATATCTCTTAAACTGATGGACTAGTAATTTACGATAATGGCTAAATCGATTCGTCTGGTGATGCACATTACAAAAAGGAGCTACTTTATTTGTTTTTTAATAAGATATATAAAAGGGAGGCTTTTAATATCTTTTAAATTAATTGAGTAGCAACTAACGATCATGTCTGAATCGACTCGTCTGATAATGAAGATTTTTAAATGTATCTACCTAATTATTTCTTTAAGTTACACCAAAAAAAAGCAAGATAGTGTTAATATATTTTAAACTAATTGAGTAGCAACTTAAGAACATGTCTAAATCGATTCGTCTGGTGATGCTGATTACTAAATGTATCTACTTTATATCTTATTTGATTAGATACAAATTTTCGATAAAAATTCCAATACTCTTTAAAGGAACAAAAATCAATTCTTAGCATGTTAAGCATTAACATCATTGATTTAAATTAATAATATCTGTTAATTAAGTTAAGAGCTGCTGATAACAGCAGACAGACGGTTGTTACTCTTAGCCTGGCCTTATTGTTACTGTTAACTCTTAACTGAGCATGCGCTTAACAGCTGAAATCTCCGCTCGGCCAACACGGCGTATGCGTGATATCTTCCAATGCTGCTGCTGCTGCTACTGCTGCTGATTTTGCCATTGCTATAATAAAATCAAACAGTGGCAAAACAATTACAACAAATTTAGGCAAATTAATGAAACACAATAACAACAAAGTAATAAACAATAAAAGAAGCACTAAACTCTTTTTCCATGATTGTTGTTTTTGTGAGTCTTTTGAAGTTGATGCTGCTATTTTGTTATTACTACTGTTTTTTGTTGTTGTTGTTCGCGTCGCGTACGTGCAACAAGGAATAACAATTTGGTTTTCGTAAAAAAAAGCGCCAACGCACAACGTTTTCAATAACATTTCGTGTGTGGCGTTTAGGTTTTTTTTTTTTTTTTTACTAAAAACCATATAAAATTGTTTACCCCAAAAATGTAAAAAGAATTGTTAACAATTGTTGGTTTATCTACACAAAAAAAACGGTATACAAATGGATTTTTAGCTGTACAAATTTCAAAACCGAATTCTGCTTGTTATTTGTGTGTTTAAGTTATTTTGTTTTTGTTGTATTATATTTAGAAATTTTTTGTTTTTATTATTATGGGAATTTTATACGAATTATTTAAATCTATTTCCTTTTTCTTTTTGTTCTTACGAGATGTGTTTTCTTCCAATTCAAGCGCCAACAAAATATGTTCAAAGAACTCTTGAACCAAAAAAATGTTGACGAAAAAGATTCAAACCATATTTTTGTATGTTTTTTTTTCTTTCTTAACTCTTGTTTTGTTTACCTTTGTTGTTAGCGTTTTGCCGTGGCGTCGCGAGTCCAAAGAGAATTGGGATAGGAGCCAGGGGAAACCGAAGACGAGCGTTAATCGATACGAAATAAATCGTCCGAGATCGTGATTAAGCATTTAACATGATTAAGATATTGGGCTGCGTATGTATTATGGTTTGATGATATATATCACATAATGTACAGCATCCGTTCAATGTGAAAATGTTTTTTTTTTCTCTCTTATATCAAGATCTCTGGCAGATTTCCCATTGGTCAATGAAAAAATGAAAAAAAAAACAAGACGCAAAAGCAAGAATGCGGAGACAAATGATTGGAAATACTTTTGGCAATCTTTGAGAGCTTCGCTAATTAGAGTGCCAATCAAAAACATATCGCAGCAATACGAATTTAAATTAAAATGTGTACGCTTCGCAGCAATATGATTAAAGGAATAAAAAAAAGGTTAATAAAGATTTGGCAGGTTTAAAGTAACAATAGGGAAAACATGTAAATATATATTATTTTTTTGATAAAAAATATAAAAATATGTCTAGTATATTTATTTTTCTAAAAACTATTATTTGAGCCCCCGCCCGCCCTGGTGTTTGCCTTTGCTCATTTTTCTTAATTTTTTTTATTCATTGCAACATCGGAAACTGGAAAAATTCCGAAACAAATGAAACATCGTATAAATAATTATAGAAGCCAATTGCTCCTGCGGGTCAAGCAACTTTTGTTGTAGTCTTATTGTTGCTCCAGTTATTATTGTTGCCTTTTTTTTTTGTCGGTTGTACTAGCAGTGATGCAGGTGATGAAACAAAAGTACAATAAACCTTATTAATAAGTGCAGGTTGTAACCTTGAACCTTGACAAATACCCAACTGATATGGTTGTTGTTGTTTGCTTGTAGTTTTGTTGTTGTCGTTGTTGGCTATGATCATTGCTAAGGTCGCCACGCACTAAAAGTAGGGTATAATATAATACATTCATCGGAACAGCAACAACTATCAGCGACAACACGACAAAATATCAGCAAATACATGAGATGTAATCATAATCATCGTCATCTGGATGGCGGGGGTTTGTCGGGGGATTTGGGGGGGGTTCTGTCAACGAACAAAATGTTATAAATTATACATAGCCGGGAGTGACAAATGTGCGGCGGCGAACCATTAAAAATGGTAATTATTATTAATTAAATATCAGCGCAAATCGAGCAAAATTTTACACGCTGCGTTTTTAGATCATAGTTAATTTCATTAAGCTAACATTGAAAACTTATTATTGATTTACATATTAAAATTCGAATGAATTTTCAAACCTGTTTTAATTATAACGTTTATTTTAATTATAAGTAGATTTTAGAGAATGTAAGAAGATCGTTGAAACAAGTGTTCGTGTTTCTTTGATAACACAATATCATTGTACCACGCAAAAACTAAAAAAAAGGGCGTCAACGTTGCGTATGCGCATTATTAAATATGAATGTATGCGTGCGTTGATGTTACCTTCGCACACACGCTCCCTATTTTTTCCGCCCTCTCTCCCCCTGCGCCTTCTCCTCCCACTTTGTCAATTTTCAATGCTATGTCGGAATAAAAAATTAGAAAAAAAAACTATCATCACTTGTTGTGGTTGCTATTCTTGTGATAACATGGATTGAGGTGTGCGCGTGCTCTCTTTATTTTTTTTTTCGGTTGGTGACGTCGGCGATGACAATTTACATGTGTTGTATGCTGTATTTGTTTTGTTACTGTTATAGTTGTTGTTGTTGTTGCCATTGCCTTTGGCTTTTATCAACCGCCAAGGAGGGCATCACACATTTTTTTGGGGGGCACAGTGGGTCGCGTTAGGAAAATCTATGGTCATAGATTAGAAAAAGTCAGCAAATTAATACTGATGAGACTCGTTGGCAAGGCCGAAAAAATTCCATACTACAGCTTGCAATTGGACAAAAATTCTTGTGTGCTTTGGCATAATAGTCGAGTATTGATTTACGTAAATTATTACAATATGTATTTATAATACTTTAAATTAGAATAGCAATATTATTATATTTTTTATTTTTTTTTTTTTTCCAACCCACTGTGCAGCCATCGGCGACCAATGAGAAATTAACGCCATTGCTGTTACTGTTATTGTTGTTGACACGATCGCTGGTCGGGTCGCTTCGTGGGTTTTCGTGAGAAAGAGAGCAGCGATGCGCTCTCTTCACAGCTGTCCGCTCAGCTGAGCCACTTGACATGTGGCCGGCAGCCACCCCACCACCCCCCGTCCGACAGCCAACACCACCGCCCTCCCCCCCCTCGTTACGCGTGACTGTGGTGTGACCAAATTTGGGGCAAACGAATTTCGAAAAATGCACCGTTATGGCTGCACACCAGATTTTTTAATGACACTTTATAGGCCTTAAGATGACAAGAGATTTTTTGTTGGAGTTAAAATGTGTGGGGAAAAAGGGGAAGTAGAATTGGATTTTAGTGCGTAAGTGAAAGAATGTCAATTAAATAAATACACTTTCAATCGATCAAATCAAATTACCCGTAAATTGACTCAAATTCGTTGGTGTTAACTTTTGCCATTTTTGGTCACACTTGCCAAATAGTTGTGTTGTGTTCAAGCGAATAATTGACAAATGTGCACTGAAAAAAATATTACTAACATTTTATTTTAACGAAATATGCCTAATATAATGTTGTTCTATCCATTCCTTTGCTGACAATACTCTGTTCTACTTATAATAAAAGTGGTTGTCGCTGCGTTTTTTCATATATATTTTGCCCCAGTGTATAGACTAATGTTTGTATATTTGTCCACTTATCAGCGGTTGTACATGCCTATGTGCGGACCTATGTTAGCATTCCGTTCTGTAGAGTTGTAGAGTGGCCCTGACTGTCTGCAATTGACCGCAAAGCGAACGTGTGCTGCCTAGTGTTAATTAACAGCCACGCATCGCCGCCACACTTGAAAATACACACAGACACGATGTGGGATGGACCCTACATGGGAAAACAGGGGGAAAATGTAAACGAAAATTTAAATATTTGAAAATCCGACTAAAATAACACTCGAGGGACATGTTTGCTTCCTGTAAATATATAACATTCAATATGCAAGATAAGGTAACACTGTGCGTATGGGCGATCCTTTTGAAATTTGTTTTATGCTTAATTCTTTTCATATCTAAACATTCCCATCTGCTTTTATTACCTGTTAACTATTAATATTCAGGTAGAATATTGGTACTTCAATATTTACCTTGTCACAGGTATCAAACAAAATACACGCGGCTTAAACACAAAAGTCACCTCCATAAGAGTGATAAAAACATACAAATAAATGTATTAAACGGCGACATTGATTTTAAATTATGTTATATTATGTTAAAGAAAAGAACATTTAATTTATTTATGAATTATTTAATGAATTATTTTATGATTGTTCTTAAGCACTCCATTGACTATAAATAATTGCCGACAATAGGTCCACCCTAATACAATGCGCATACGCAGCGTCGCCGCAGGAGTGAGCATAGCAGAGCAAAATAGTGCGAGAGCAGCAGTGGTAGCTGGGGAGAGCGAGTGCAGTTTAGCATGCCTTCTTGCAGATCTCTCTTGATATTGATTTCAATTGCTCTCCCCCACGCTTTGTTGCCGCTTTATCATTCTGCGTTTGCAATCAGTGCCGAACGAGAACAGCAGCAGCAGCAGCAACAACAACAACAACAACAGCAGTAAATAGAAACGGGGCGCGCGCTGTGCTCACGCACACATGGAAATCAATTAAACCCGTTGTCGTCATTCGGCCACGCGTACACTTGTTGCTGTCCGCTCTCTTGCTCGCTCGCCTTGGCGTGGGGCAGCTCTTTCTGGCGATTCCGCGCCCGCTCTTTCTCTCTCTCCCCCTAGTCATGGTGTAAAGAGTACAAGGTAGTGTCGTCGGCTACCAATATGTTCGGGTTTTAGGGTCTTATGAACGAAGTATTCTCTGTCATTAAAACCCTCACTTTGCCGAAGAGACTATACCCTGTACTTATTATAGCATGCCCCTATCGGCCAGCATCATTGCAGTGTTTCGTTCTTTTCGGATTTTAGTTCATCGATCTCAGCGTAAGTGTTCACATCGTTACGGTTACGGTTACGCTTACGGTTCACGGTCTCCGGTCTACGCTCGGTCGGGTCTACGGTCTACGGTTTTTGGCCTACGGTTTGCGAGTTACGGCATTTCGGTTACGAACTCGTGGTAAAATCTTTCGCACATTTTGTTTTTTTTTGTTGTTTTGGCTGTCTGTCGATTTTTTTTCATGTTGTTGGTGGTGTGATGTGCCTAATTAACGTTTATTATTTGAAAAAAAGTTAAAGTTAAACGTTTTGTGCGGCGAATTTTTATCAGCTAACAAATCATGGCCTGATCGTAGAGAACTAAATAGAGATTAATACGACGAGCAGGGAAATTGGGGAAATAAAAAAATCAAATTAAAAAAGAAATCCCGGGCAAATATTCTTTTTCTTTTCAATGAGTAAAAGTTTACTTTTTATGGTATAAGACGAAATTATAAAATAGTATTAATACAGAAAAAAAATCAGAACGTTTTGCAACTAATCGTTGAATTTTGCTAATTTTTCGGCAGATAAAAATAAAATATTTACAACAGGATAAAGGTAGTTAAACTACGTTATTAAAAATAATAATAATATTCTTAAGCCAAAATCATAAACGGAAAATAGACAGTAGCTATTAACTTTCAATAGTGTGTTTAATTTTATAAATAAATACCTTTACAAATTATGAAAGAAAATTATAGTATAGTTTTTTCTTTTTTTGAGGAAAACCTCTAAGAAACTCCGATTCTTTCAGTCCACGCGCGGTTTATCTTATCGCCTTTCGGGAATGGGAATGGAAATGGGTATGGGTATGGGATAGGGGATGGGGTGTGTGGTGTGTGCTGAGGCGAGTGCTCGGCGGACAGTCTATTAAAAGTCAGTTCCAGTCGCAAACCCAGAGACCCACAGACCACAACGGACTGAACCGGAACCCAAAAAAATCCCAAACTCATCGAGAATCTCCAACAAGCCGAAGAGCGCAAAAAAAAAAAAGAAACAAAAAATTCTAATTAAATACATACAAAAATATTTTCATTTAATTTACTTTCTGCTTGTTGTGAGTTCCCCCCACCAACAATTCCCACATACCGAAATACGCGTAAAAAACGTTTGTTTATAACAAATTTAAATGCGGCCAATAACCAAACAAATAACAAGAAAAGAAAGAAATGAGAAAAACACGAAAAAATGCTGTGCAAAAAAAAAAAGAGAAATAAAAATTAATTTAAGCATTCGAGAATGCCGCTAAATACTTAAAACAAAAATCGATAATGGCAGAATCCATAAACATTTTGAAAGTACAATCTGCCGACGAGCTCTCTTCGCCTTAGTCTCTTCAATCTGAGCAGAAGATTTCTTATTTACACTCGTTAGATCAGGTGTTCCAATGAATTATGAATTCATTAAGGCTCTCTGTGCATAAATAGGACTAAAAACATTTCTTTAAGAGCTTCTAATTTTGAACTGAATAGTTTCCGATATATGTATAATATACATTTATAGTGTTTGGGGCACAGCAGGTGTGTTAGTTCTATTAAGTGAATTATCTTAGGTATTTTTGAATAAAAATGAACTGTAATAACAGGTTAAATAAAGGGGTTTATGTTGGAAAACGATCAAAAATAGTTATAGTTATTCTAATGTTATTAAAAATTATCGGTTTTTTGGAACTATTTAATCCCTCAACCTATCCCTTTCGATGTGATGGATGTGTTTCCTGTTCGCAATAAAATTAAAAGTACTTAAAAATTGAATTGCGATCCGTGCTCGAATCAGATAAGGTTCAGCTTAGTTCTGCTCACTTGTGGATCGCGTTTATTACACGAACAATGTGGGTCAATGAAACAAGATCATGATTTTTCACAAAGCCAACAACGGCAGTCGCCACACCACCACCACACACATTACACACTCGCCGCTCGGTATGAAACCGATTGCTGATAAATACACCGTACAATTTCAATTAGCATTTAATCAAGCCAAGAACTTGCCTTGGCATTTGATTGTCAAAAAAAAATACAAAAAAAATATAAAGACCAAACCAAGCCCCAGAGGCCTTAAGTTAAGGAAGGGGGCGGGGTCGATCGGTTGGTGCTAACACAATTATCTGTGTCACCGCATCAAGTTTGCTCGATTAGCCACCAAAGTCTGGCCAGAACCGAAGTCCAAATGCACTGCGGAAAAGGTTGTACTTTTTCTATAAAAATTTAGTAACTAAAACAACATAGATCGTAGCTAAAAGTCAGTAAGAAAAGTTAAAACTTTACATTTGATTTTAAGATTAAAACTATCTTATTGCGTAGTTTCTAAAGGTACATATATATAATCACTAGTCTTTGAGTTTTGGCTTACATAATGATGGCGCCAAAACATTGCCTACTTTTTGGCACTTGCATACCGAGAGAATTTAGCCACTTAAATCTCTTTTGTGACCATAAAGCTCAACCAATACAGTTCGGAAAAACAATATCTAAAAAGATTTTTCTTACCTTTCTTAATATTAGGTTTTAAAAATTCACCTAAAAAACAAATTTATACAACTATTTCTGTAGCGATAAAATCCCCACAAAGTTATGCCTTCTTTAAAACCGGTAAACTGTTTTAATTTAATTTCTAGAGATCATATTTAAAATAGTGCTTGAAATCATAAAGACTGGTTTTGATATGTTCCTTTCTCGGTGTGTAAATTCCTATTCGAAATTAAGGTTTTCTTTTATTTTTTTTTTTGGAAGGTAGGACACACGGGACAAGAGAAGGAATGCATTGAGTGAGACCTTGCGGAATTTGCCATTTTAAAGGGCTTTAACCATATATATATCTGTATATAGGCAAAAGTAAAAGGGACCCCAACAAGTAGAACAGGAACTGTAACTGTAAACGAGTAAATAATATGTGGTGGAAAAAAAAAGGAGAGCGCGAATACCAGGAAGCAAAAGGAGCAACAACAACAACAAAAAATGCAACAAAATATATGTATTTCAAGGCGCCTCCTCGGACAATGCAACCAGTTTTGGGAAAGGGAAAATAATGCACTTAAAGCCTCCGATTATCACAGTCCCACATCAATATATAAAACTCTCGTTTACACACATTGCAATGATCACTTAAAGCAAGCATTGTGCGCGCTCTCCTTACTTTAGCTTTTTTTTTTTCTTGTCATTTTGGACTTTAAACTGCCGGCGATTAAAAATATGCGTGCTTAAAAAAACACAACATTTTTTTATATATCGTCGTGGGGTTTTAGTTTTCAGAGTCGGTATGTAAAATACAAAAAACAACAACAATAAGCAGGCATATGAATAAATAAATAAATGAGAGAGAAAAATAAGGCGAATGGCCAAAACAAAACAAAACAAAACAAAGCGAAACGAGACGTAAATGTAAAAAAAAGCGAAGCGTTTTTGGACGCGTTTCGTGCCGTGTTTGACGCGTTTTTGTAACGTTTTTTTTTTGGTACGGCGCGATTCGGGCGCGTTTTTGGCACGTAACCAAAAAAAAACGTTAACTAATTTTATAATTTCTTTTTAACTTAAAGCTGTGACAGATAAAAACACAAAACTCAACAAACTGCAGATTTTTTTATTGTGAAACAAAGGAAACTCACACACAAAAAAAAAACAAACAAATGTACAAAACAAATCACAATGAAATGAGAAAAACCAAATAAAATCAATTAAACTACAAAATTAAAGGACAACATCAACATTAAATGTGCCAACCATAATTACCAAAACAACCAAAAACAACAACAATTAGTCAGAGGGAAAACCAGAAAACCTATGCCTGTAAACATAATTATAAAATACACTAAAAGCACTTATCCCAAAAAGAGAACGAGAAACTCGAGGAGAGAGTAGAAAGAGTGAAAAACAAAAAACAAAAACTGCGCGAATACCAATATTAATTCAATGAATTAAATAGTCAAATTTGAGAGGAGATACCAGATACCTACAGTCCAAATCAATCAAAATGCGCTTCACCTACAATCAGTATAAACATTATGAGTCCGGTTATCGGATTCCATCCAAAATGCATAATCTTAGCCACCATAATGGCAATGCTGGTGGCAACAATAATAATAATAATAATAATAATAATAATAATAACAATAATAATCATCACTATGGCCACCACAACAGCAACAATGGCAATGGCAACAACAATACAAATTTACAAGCCTATCAGCATCATTACAAAAGTAATTTCGGTAAGAAAACCCGCGGGGATTGAGTTTTTAAAAAGGGGAAAAATCTGTGTTTTATTTGCTGTACTTCTTATCTCAAAAATATAACTAAATATTGTATAATATAAATAGAAGACAACATTTTTAAGTATTACTATTAAGAAATAAGTTGAGGAAATTGTATTCAAATTGAATTTCTATTAAAAAGTAGGATTAAATATTATTTTAATGGCTTAAGATTGCCGTTGTATCAAAGAAAGTATCTTTATCTTTAAAATTTTAATTTGTAACTTGTATAAATATAAATATTTTTATATTTCAAAATGTTTTTAGGATAACTTAAGCCCAGTTTCTACCCTCACTGTTACATTTTCGCGGACCGATAAAGTCCCGGTTAACAACAATTAGTTTAGTACAGTCTCAATATGCTTTATAGCACAATTCGGTCATTAACAGCACTATTTGGGAGCTTAACAGCACTCTGTTATGCTTTCCCGTCTCGATAAATTACAAGAAGGTTAGTTAACTGCTTTGTTTTACGGATAGTTAATCTGGTGGTTATCTTTTCCAGTCACTGAGATCTTTAAACGTTGACGCAAACTTATAAATATTTTAAAACCCCATCATAGTCTAATTTGTACTATCCCAACATCAACATCCAATGCTTTTTTTTAACGGCCAGCTTATCGGCAAACACACCGTAATTGCTTTAAAAACAAATCTCTCCTTCTCTGCGCCCTTGATAACCATATATGTATATGCCATAATCGTCGATATTTGGTGTACGACGACGACACTTGGAATTTCGCCGCCTGGCGAAGATCCAACCAGAAATGGCGGGTGGGCCGGCTGGCTCTCCAATCTCCAATTACGCGACGAAAGGCGCCAGTTGTTGTCGCTGTTTGTTGGTGATTCAACTCCAATTCCCATTCCTTTCTCCATATCTCTTCTGGTTGGTGGCTTCTCAGGTTCTTTGCTTTCTTTTGCCAGTTGCCAGGTTTGGCCCGTGGCGATAAGATTACGCCCAAAAGGAAAACACTAAACAATCAAAAAAAAAAAAAAACACAAAAAAAAACAAATAAAGCTCGATTGAGCCAAAGGCAAAAAGCCTCAATCCCAAGCACTTGAAGCACACTTGACCAATGCGTTAATTGAACAACTGTGACAAAAATGAGATCAGAGGGAAGAGCAATAAATGCTACCAAAGGGGTTTTTGCATCATCATAAATATTACAGCTTTTAAATCATTTTATTTGCTTTTATATGTGTAGTTTTTCTTTGAAATTTAATTACCATATTTTGTTATAATAATAATACCCTTTGCCAAGGGGCCCCCCTCATCTTTCTCTATCTGTAATTGGGGCGGGCACAGTGGGTCAGGTGGGTTCATTACACTTAATTCCTGCTCGGCCTGTTAAATTATTTTCTTATTGTTTTTTTTATTGACAATCTACAATCTGTTTTGGGGTTCACCAATGGAGGAGTCTGCGTTTTAATTATAGAATCCCATGGGGCTATACCTGCAAACTCTGGAGAACAACAACAACAAAAAAACAAACCAACATCTGTGTTTAACTAACCAAGGGCGATTCTTTTCTGCAACCCCGCATCTGATCTCTCAGTGAAAATTGAATTAAAGCCTGACTTTTTGTCAGCTAATTGAGAGTGCAAAGTACGCGGCATCGTCTCTGGCAATAGATACATGCAATCACAATGGCTCTAGCTTTAGAGATTGGACCTCGGATTGCTTATATATCTATCTATCTACTTATATGGTAATTTGTAGAGAGAAAAAAATGTTTAATTCCTTTATGATTTCATTAATTAATAAACATAAAATTAGGCCTAGAAACTGGTTAATATTTAAATGTAAATTTAATAGATTTCTTGCAACTTGAAAATATTTGTACTATTTAATTAGACTTTTTTTTAAATTGTTATACATTTTTTACCTGCATTAATTGGTTTTCAATATGTTGTTTTATTTTATTGTTAAGAAACTATACGTTTTTTAATTGCCAAAAATTTATAACTGAGTTAGTTTTGTTTCCAAGCTTAACTCCTAATATTTTGTGAAAATTCTCGTCTGCCAGTATCTATTTCTGTATCTTTAATCGGCATCCGTATCTGTATCTATGTATATCTGGGGAATGAAACAGCACTTTATCCTCTTGGAAACAATAGCAAAAAGGTGTCCCCATCTCCCACTGGGTACGGGATCTTATCTCTGCCGCGATCCCAGGTAATAAGGCCCACTTGCCGGCCTCCTCCTCAGGTAGGCGCGTACCGCAAGCCCAACAATAAATACATATATTTGTTGTTTGCTCGATTCCCGCCCAAGGTTAGTTAGGCCAAAAGGGTGCGTTTTTTTTTTTGGCATCATAAAAGCCAAGAGGCGAGAACAGATTTTCTCACCTTCCTATAATGTTATGTATGTACATACATATATATATTTATATATATTTTTTGGGGGCGCAACGCACGTCACTGAGGGATCCTCTCGTAATTGGAGATCAAAGTTTGTTTGTTTGTTTTCATTTGCCTGCTGCTATCAAAGGCGCTTTTTGTTTGCTCGGAGAGACTCTTATCTCGTAAATTAGCTCGTAATTGTTTAACGGTTTTACCGGAATTAGGGAACGGGACATGGGTGGTGAGATTTCATAGGAATTAAATTTGAGATTTTTTGGTGGAAAAAAGGTGTTAAAATCGACTGGGCAAACACACACAATTATTATGAGTGTAATTGCCCGAAAAGAGGGGGTATTGTAATTACATTACAGGCTCGCTATAAAATGAATGGATCTTTATCTTTATTGGGAAATTTGATGTGTACATATATATATATTTTTTTTTTTTATTTATTCTTTATCATAGACTTTTACGTTTACATCCGGTATACTTGTGGTATAAAAATCAGTCTTAATATATCATTAAATAATTCTAAAGCTTTGTTGCAAATCCCACATTATTCATTCAGCAAGCCTTCTTATCAGAACAAATGGAACTGTCCCTGTTTGGCCTATCCCAACAGACCTTTGGGTTTGCCTTTTATAGGAAGATTTAGTTATTGTTAAAAAAAGTACTATTTGCTAATGATTTGCATTTTAATTAAATGTTTTTCAAGCAGCAGGGGGTTATGTATTTCTTTCTTTCTATTTTCTTGAGCATAAATAGCCAAATACAAACAATATATATATACGATCGGGATTGGGATTGGGAATAGGAATGGGGGGATGGGAATACTAAATGAAATAATAATAATGCTGGATGGGAGAGGAGGAGGAGCCGGGCTTGTTAATGGGTTGGGTGGGTTCGTTTGGTTTTGGTTGGGTTTGTCTGGCTTCCTTATCAGCGGACTCCGGCCCATTGTTGTGTTGTGCCCATGATAATATATGTACAGGCCAGTCGCCAGATGATATATATATGTGTACATATATACAGTCTCATATATGGACAAGTCCAACTCGGGCAAAAAAATAAAACTGAATCTGCGTTGACAGCTGGGCTGTTGCAGTTGCAGTTGCGTCTGTGAATTGAAATGGAAATGCAAATGGAAATGAAAATTGAGCATCAATTGGGATCAACAATGGGAATGCAACGGCTACAACATCATCGTCACCATCATCCAGAGCATCCAGCATCCAAGCATCCAAGCATCCAAGTCGGCAACAATAGCCAGAGCGTGAAACTGATTCTATGCTCCTCAACTATACGGACTTTAGGTCTCCTCGGGGGTTTGCACTCATCTCCGGAGGAGGTGGAGTTCAATGCACCCAATAGTCGTCGTCGCTCAGCTTTATCAGCTCAGTTTTCCAGGCATATAACTTAACTTTGCGAACGAGACCATATTTCTCGGTTCGCGGTTCCAGTCTCTCTATCTGGACTTGTTCTTCTTTTGTCTTTCAATGAACCAAGTATTATACTATATATATTATGTACAAGCGCCTTATTGAACTGAATATGATGCGATTTTCTAATTAAATTTAGCTATTTACTTTTGCAAATTAAATACTTTTAAATATTTTAATGGGTTCCTAGAGTCAGTAGTATATATATATTTATAGGTTTTCCATTTGACTTTAATTATATACGTATATCCAATTAAATAAATTGCCATCTAATCATCATTTAATTTAATCTATTTTCAGGCATGAGAATGACCATGTCCACGAATTCCACAATGAGTGCGCGAATACATCGAAAGGGTTTTCGCATACCATCGAAAAGACAGCCGGGTAAGGGATTGCCCGGCAAGCTGCATACGATAACCAGGGTAAGTGTATACTAAAAAAAAATTATATATATATTATATATGTATAGATAGATTTAGGAAGAATAATAAATAAGCTACAAAAAGATAAAAATATAAAAGTATAAGCTTTCTTACATGTTTTATTTAATACTCGGTACCCAAAGCTCTAACTCCAATCAACTTACAAAATAAAGTTTAAAGAAAGAAAATGTAATTGATACAAAAAAAGAAAATATAAATAGTTGAATTTTGAAATACCCCAGCTCGAAACCATGGTTCTAGACTCGACTAACCATATGAGGCGAGTGCGAGCAAGATAGAAAGAAGGCTTAACTTTTATTTTTGAATAACTCCCTAGTTGATCAACCAATTTTACTAGAATTTAAAAATATAACTTCTCATAAGCCTTTTTATTATACCCTATAAAGTATGTTAAATATATTCTTGATCAGTATTAAGGGGGGGGGGTCTGGGTTTCAGCGTACAAAAAAACACCTTTTTTGTGATTTTTTATCTCAAAAACCAATTAAGGAATTTTATTCAAACCTTCTTTACATTATCGACCATAGTTTTGACTATGTTCAGTAAATTTTTCATGCAAAAATATTTACCCATTATCCCG
>JAEIIU010000366.1:0-48122 GCA_018874675.1 Drosophila baimaii | reverse complement strand
CTTACAATTATTGGGAGATTTCATTAAATTTGCAGGTGAAATCTGATGGCGGTAAAACAATTTTGGACCCAATTTCGTATCTCCACTTGGGGCTACTTGGCCAAGTTATTTTTATTTATCCTTATGGGGACGGGGGCCACTTCAAAAGTCCTTCATTTAATTTAAGCGACTACCATATATTTTGTTAGCCCACATATTTCATTTGTTCTCGGTCCCCGCCGATGCCCCAGCCGACCGAGTACGGTGTTTTGGCCCTTTGGCAAATTATTCACAATTTGTCATTTGTCTTTGATTTATTTGCATTTTAAAGGCTTTCAACGGCAGCGATGGCGATGGCGACATCGCCGCCGTAATAAATTTCAGCCTGGCCCTGTCCTGGGCCCAGGACTGTCTACCTTTTGGTAGCTGTCGGCAATGGTTTTCCTTTGCCGATGGCCCTCTCCTTGGGGCTCCCCTTCGCCCGGTGGTTCTTTCGGGAAACCTTCCGCCGCCTCGCTCATACTTTAGACTTAAGCACAATTTGTAATACTTACAAACGACATTCAATTTCCACATGGTCTCCAAATACAGGCCATTCACATTTGGATTTTCCGCACGGCATGTTATCGATTTGCCATCGTCGTCTGTGGTCGGCACAAAGCTCAGCTCGGAGCGTGTCGAGTTCTTTGATATGTCGTCCTGTTGGAGAAAAAGGAAAAAGTGCACAGAAAATATAAGAAAATGTTTCTGCATTAATTAAGTTTTCCCCGCCGGTCGGGCCCAGTCGAGACTGGGACTCAGACCTTGCCTCGAGCCAGCATTTCCTTTTGGTTGGGCCGCTCTTTGTGCTTTTTTGCTTACAAATTTGTCGAAATATTTTATGTTTGCAATTTAAAATTTATTAGTATGTTTGTTCGGGTTTTATGTGCCACGTGAGGGTGTGTGTGTACGCGCGTATGTGCTTGCGGGGTATTATAAATTTAATGGCAGACAGGGACACCAGCAAGGCGTCACACAATTAGTTGAGCTTCGTTCTCCCCATAGTTGGCATGGCCATAAAGGGTTTCACCCACACCCCAAGTAAGCAGTTCACACATTGCATGAATTGCTTTAAGGCAAAGCTCTGCCGAGATATGTCTGTGATGTGGGCTGGCGGTTTGTGGGTGTTAAAGTGCTGGCAGTTAGCAGCCACATAAATCCCTCCACTCGGTGGCACAGCAAAGTATGATCGATTGCAGGCCAAGTACAATTATTTTGGTGACCGGCGGTCATTTTGTGTTTGGTTGTGCTTCCATAAAAACAATATTTGCTTTTTATATTCAACAAAAATGTATAAATGTATAAAACTTTCATTGATTCCCTTCCATCTACTTTTTAAATTTAAGTATGTTGATATATAGGTTTAATTTTGACTGTACTCTATGTTGCTAATTACTAATTAGTAATTAGTGTATTTGTTAATAATAATTCGTTTCCTTCTTATCAAAATATATTTTTTAATCTAAAATAATCTAGGATTACATTAAAAGGATGCCCAAAACTGTGCTACATAATGTTACATAGTAAACAAAATTTATTTATACCAAACTTGGAACCTCAAGAAAGTATTGCATACTTTCAGACACTTTTTTAAAAGATTTCAAACGTCTACCATGTAGTTTTTGTGTCTTAAATTAAACCAAATATTTTCTGTGCATATTAAATCCCGTTCCGGTTGGTTAACTTAAAAATTGGTGCAAATATTAAATAAATATTTATTACTCAGCCCTGGCTTCCCGTTTCCCATAGACTATTTACGTTCGCAGGCTAAACTTCTCAATTAGACTGTCTGCAGGGCTTTGATTAATGCCACGTTTCCACGGCTAGAACACCCACAGACATGGAGGCATATTAGAAACCCCAAAGTAGGGTACGAAAAGGCATGTAAAACATCGGGGAATGGGAGGGCGGCCTATGCCGCATTACGGCAACTTTATGCTACATGAAAACTACTGAAAAACATTTCCGGTCTTTAAAAACATTGGCCCCGGCGCAGACCGAAACGGCAAAGCAATCAGCTTGTATATATATAGGCGGATAGACACGGACATAAACAACGAGCCAGACCTGAGAGGCCCGGTTAGGATATGCCAAAGCAAAACTCGACTCGAGGTCCCGGCACACAAAAATGAATTGCAACAAAATTGCACCAAAACTCCCATAAATTTGTCCAAAGTTCTGGGGGAAAAAATGTAAAAAAGAAAACAAGACCACATACAGAAAACCGGCATAGAATGCCAATGCTTCGAATACCCTAGCGACTGATTTGGATAGCAATAACGATAAAAAAAAAACTATTCAAATGTATATATAAATAATACTAGAAATTCTAAAGAATATTAAATAAAGTAATTATTACCGATTTATTGATCAATCATAACAGAGCTTAACATTTATTTACGACATTTCGAAGCCAACAGATCTTGTCTATTTTTAAAGGTTCTAGTCACAGATGTCAGCAGATATCGATACATAAATAATGTATCGATATTAAATGCTAAAGCCGATATACATATAACCCTATTTTATCGTTGTTAGATTTATCGGACCGTGCCCAATAAGAAACTAAGTTTAGAGTTTGGTCAA
The DNA here is from genome assembly GCA_018874675.1 of Drosophila baimaii. Lineage (NCBI taxonomy): Eukaryota > Metazoa > Arthropoda > Insecta > Diptera > Drosophilidae > Drosophila > Drosophila baimaii. The sequence continues at coordinate 45,518 of JAEIIU010000366.1, read as the reverse complement.
TCATTTTTGAAATATGTTTCTCTTTATACACAGAATCTAGTTAAAGATGTTTCAAGTAATATATATACAAGAGACATATAAATAAACATTTTGCGGATTCGTTTTGGATAATATTACTCATTCGATTATTTAAATTTCGACGATATTTTCGATTGGTATTGACTCAATATTTCTGTGGATATATAATTTTGGACTTTGCTCTCAAACGAAAACCGCATTAGTCAATATTCAAGTATAAAAAAAAACTACACCGACTAGGACTGGTCCGGAGTCTTGTTAATATTGATGATACCCTCAGCCAGTAAAGGGGAAAAAGTGGGAGAGCCAAAGCGAAATGCAAAGCGTACTAGAATCGTTTGTGTATTGTGGAGTTTATATCACATTATCTGTGTTTATTCTAACCAAGTTGCGGGGTGTCTGGGGGCGCCGGACTAGGACCCAGCTGCGAGTGTGAACCACGCCCAGGAACAACAAGTGGGTGGCAGGTCATGTCTGTCCCTGCACTATCCGGCGATGGTGCGGCGGCGGAGATGGAGGCGGAGGTGGCCACGAGTTACGAGCTCCGTTTGTTTGGCATGACTGTGCAAACACAATAAGTTATCGAGCTGAACGTGAGTCAGTCAACAGCAGCACAGAGCCAGCCAACTAGCTGCGTCTATTGCGGTCACTCCGCACTCCACTCCACTCCAATCCAATCCAGTCCACAAAACCAAAGCCAAAACCCACCCACTCCCACCCAGTGTCACCACCCGGTGAAGCCCGCCCTCTCACCTTTGTGCGGCGTAATTGGCGTTTTCCCTTGTACCAGGTGATGATGGCATTCGGCCGGGAGCCGGAGGACTCGCAGGAAACCTCGTAGCGACGATCGGCAATCATCGAGCTGGGCGGGTCCAGGATTTTCACCACCAGGGGCTTCACTATAATTGGACAGGAAGAACATTCAATTCAATGCAATAGTAATTAAAACTGTTTACCATAATATTTCATGGTCTCATAATTGCAGTTCGTTTTGTACGGCAATCATTTCCAACCACCTTCGGTTGTGTTTACCATGACCTTCTGTGTGAGTGTGTGTGTGTGTGTGGCTGGGTGTGTGTGTGCCAGTATCAACAACAATTTGTGTCTATTACGTCTCGACAGCTCTCAAGTGCTGCACTTCCTGGCAGGATTATGACTTTGTCCGGCCATCGGCTGCCGTGTCTGCAGCTCGTTGATACTCTGCTCCTTGAGCTCCCAGCGCATTGTATTTTACGGTTCCACCTTGGAACCGGGGCTGGAATAGTGCTTGGGATTGGGGTTTGGACGGGGGGAAACGAGGACACGGAGGGCAACAAGAGGACCTGACATTCGAGCGTTGACGCCCCCATCGAAAATGTTGTTCTCCAGTTAGCATATAATTATTTAATGGCCCTCATAATGCTGCTATGAGTTGGCACTAGGCCTTGTGGCTAGTAAAAAGTCAAAGCTAAAAGTATTGCTTTAAAGCAGTGCTGCCCACGCAGAGCACTCGAGGGCTGCGACTACATAAACACTGGTATTTTGTAAGAAACTTATATTACTTTACTATAGTACAGTCAAAGGCATTTTAATAACAAGATGCGTAACGACCATACATATGAATGGTCATAAGCCAGCAATTTTTTCTGTTAGCGACGAAAATCGCACTCTCTCCGCTCTCACTAAGTAGAGAACGTAAAAATCTCACAAGAGAGTGCTCTTCTACATAAGATGGTCTCATCATCTGTGAAAAGATATGGCTGAGTGAGTTAGGGAGCGAATGACTGAACGAATAAAGTCCACAAAAGAGGGCAGCTCTCTCGGTGAGTCTACCTTATATAGTTATGCCATGGGCTGGCTTTAGAGCGCGCTCTCTCTGGCTTGTGTAGCGAAATTTCACGAGAGCATGTGGCCAGCTCTACAGCCAGAACGAAAAATTAATACGGAAAAAAATCATATAGCGTGTGACATCTTCTTATTATATTGGTCTTTAGTAAAATAAAGTATTTAGAACAGTATACTAAAGTATTCCCTTTAAATAATTTTATAGACCAAACTGCTATATTGGTTTCATTTTGCCGCACTTAAAACATAATATAGTTTTTAAGTCCCTATTCTTCTAATTAAATCGCAGGTCATCTGGCCTCCAATATGGCCCAGTCGAAGGGTTTCAACAAATGCATCAGGCGCCAAAACCCACCCTACTTACAGTGCATATCCAGTATGAAGCTCTTCTCCTTGGGCTTATCTAATTGCGTATTCAGTGCCTGACATGTGAATACGGAATTTAAATCGTTGCGCTGCACCGATGGCCACAACAGACGATTCTCGATAACATCGCCGGAATTGTGCTCGTTTTGATTGTCGACGAGCAGTCCATTTACGAGCCACCGGACCTGCGGTTGCGGCCGACCTATTGGGATAACCCAAAAAAAAAGGAGTAGAAAATCAGTAGTTGAAAAACGTGGAGGACCGGCGTAAGTAGAATGGTTGTAAAAACGAAAAATGGTGCAAATTAAAAAGTCAAGCTTGAGAAAATACCACAAGCCAAGCTGGGGCCAAGGCAAGGAGAGCCAAAGCAGACTTTGTGATATTTTCATTTGCAGCAGTTTTCGTCCTGCGCCGTTTTTTGCTTTTTGCCGGTCAAAGCTTTTAAGGAAATTAACAGGAAATTGTCTAGCCGAGCATACGGATGTGGCTCGTGTGTGTGTGTGGGTGTGTGGGTGTGTGTTGGAGTGTGTGTGTATCGGGGTATTGGGGTTAAGTTCGTCCTTTGTAGTCAGGCAGCTCAACTTTCAACTTACCGCCCACCACACGACAAGTGATAACGATATCGTCGCCCTCCTGCTTGGGCCCCAATTGAGTGCCATTCAGCTGACGACCCCAACGATCCAGGATGATTGGCTGCTCCGGAAGGACTAAGAACAAACAAACGAAGAGAAAGGGAGGGAGGGTTCATTTTTCAATGGCACTCATGAATACGATTTCAATGTTTCATTTGGGACAACACTCACTTATTACTGACAAATTGAAGCGGAAGCTTTGCGTTTGACTGGTGCGAAAATCCACACGACAGCGGTAAATGCCCTGATCATGACGCTTGATATCCTGCAAAAATTGTAAGTTATTATTTGTGGTTACAACAGGGGTAAACAGACGATTAGCATGCACACACAGTGAACAGTGAACAGTCGCTTCTCAAAACAGTTTTTCCAGCCTTATAATTTTCCATTATTGCATGACACCGGAGCTCTTGCGGTTTGCATTTGAGTGGGCTCCACGTCCTAGAACCCTGTCTGTCTGTCAGCCTGCCCAATAGAATTAGATTTTGGCCTGTATGTCTTTGTGGGTTCCTGGTAAATTTGTAGGATTTTCAATAAATAAGCTCTGTCGGTTTATTGTCTACCTGGCTGGAAAGGAGCCATTCTCTCAGCCACTTGTCCGAGCCAGCTCATTCACTTATTTAATCATTAAATTGGGAACGGTAGGATTTTGACCAGTATGATGAAAGTTTCTGGTTGAAATTTTATGAAATAAATCTTGTCTGTATTAATTGGTTTTTCCGAATAACTAAATTCACTCCGAAAACGAATTGGATTTAATGATAGTGTTTAGAAAATATCGAATCTAAAGCGGACAAAAATAACTATTTAGCAGAGCTCAATAGGTTGGTTTGTGTATCACTAAAAGTTCGTTAAACCACCCATAGTTAATATGTGAATGTTTGTGACAAATGGAATTAGGTTCTATCCTCCTAATTAGACATATTGAAATCCAACACCAAATGAAAAATAAATATATTTTTAATACAAAATTTTCGATGAAAAAAAAGCGCTTGACCTGATGAACTGGCTTTTGATGGGAATAGCTTGATAATCAGCCCCAGAAGTGGAATAGCTTATACAGGGCGCTGGTGTGTGTCTCTCCTTTCATGACAACCACTTAGGGATACTTGGCTCCTGCATTTGCTGGCACTCATAAACAGCGCCAAGTTAATTGGCTCGCAATTGAAACGCAATTAAAATGAATTTATAAGCCAGACTAATTTTAGCACATAATTCATGACTTCTCCCATCTCGTTCACCTCGTCCTGCTGGAATTAACCCTCATAAGGAGCCCGCTCCTGCGTTCGCCGGATTTATGGTGGCCGCCTTTTCGTGTGCATTTCACATTCATTTCAAAATGCAGCTCGTTAACGAACCTGCTGTCCCCGAACCGCCCTGCTGGCTGTTTATTGCTTAACTCGCTTAAGACCCCGACCGAGTTGGCCTTTAAAAAGTCAAATGCCAGGCGAAAGCAAGACTGGCCCTGGCAAGGGCCATCCATGGCGAGACGGCGCGATGCGATGCGAATGCGAACGCGAGTGCGATGAGTTGAAGTAGCAAACACATTGCATAAGTACGTACACCGGCAGTCGGCAGTCGGCAGTCGGCACACACAGCCCTATCTGTGTGTTGCATGACAGAAACGCTAAATCAAGTTATCTGCAAACATGCAAGACATTAATAAACATTTCGCGTGCGCCAGGCAATTTAACAACTTTTGATATCTAAATTTGTTTTCCACATTCCATTCGGCTTCCTCGTCTCTTCTTAGCCATGTTTTCGCCATTGCTACTTCCGCTAGTTGCTTCTGTTTTTGGGTTTCTGCTTATTTGGTGCCTTGTGTTTCTGTTCTTTGTTTCTAATTTTTGTGAAACGCATTTGGGACTTTCACTGCGCTTTTGTAATTTCGTATCTCTGATTTCATTATATTATATTAATATTTCTTTTAAACTAATGTGAACTTTATTCTTGGATATTTTTACATGTTGGTTTTTAGAGCCGAATTAAAACACATAATCCATAACTTTAGCTTGCCTTTATCATTGGTACTTAAAGGTCGCATTGTTTAGAAATTATTTTTTCAACAAGCTCATATTAACATACAAGAAAAATTTGAAGAGTATATCGTCGCAAACTCTAAACTCTTTATTTTTAAAATGACTTTAGGAATATAAAGAAACTTATCAGTCTAAGAAACAGAAAAATAACTTTTTGTATGTGATCCGTGACGTCATAATACTCAACACGGAAAATCAAACAATTGAGTGACGTAATAAAAAAAATCTTTTATCTATTAATATAAGTTTGGAGAACGAATGTAGCGAAAGAAACAATTAAAAACAAACAATTACTATTTTTAAGGTGGACTATAGGAAAAATCCGCACAGATTTTAATTTCCACATTAGATTTAGAGTAATCTTTCCTTAAAAATGCCTTCTCTCATAGTAAATATTCACCCATAATTTGCTTATGTTTAAACCCAATTTACAGCCTTACTTAATTTAAATGAGAATAGTTGGTTTCTCCATCTTTTACCATTTAAAAAGTGCAGGTAAGCATACCGTTTTCTTTCAGTAAGAAAATCCAAGCTCAGTGGCCCGAATAAGTAGACAACGAAGGCATCCATTCTGGTGCATTTCGATTCAATGTCGCATTTAATTCCTCCTGACTTAAAATATTAAACCCGTCCCCACTTCGGCCTCTCTCTCTCTGTCCACTGGAAATTAATGGGCACGGATTCTCGATCCCGCGGGTAAATCTCACCTTAATTTCCAAGGTTGCTGGCTGCGAGTCAAAGTGGAATTTGGCACGTGAGCCAAAAACCTCCGGGGCTGACCAATGTCGGGGCTGGTTCCGGCTCTCCTTATCGCGCACATCGAAGCTGGAACGAGGGAGAAGAGCAGACACAAATACATTAAATAACACGGAACACGGAGCCACGAAAACAGCCGCCCATCCACCGATTAATATTTAATTTGGGCCTGGCGTTCGCGAATTGAATCAGGCCCCGAAAATTCAACCCACTCTGAAATTAATGAAATCCATAGCCAATATAAGTCAGCCAGCCGCCTCGCGTCCCCCATTCGCGTTTCCTGGACGGCTCTAAACTTTTTGCACGAGAATTAGCGTAATTTATTTCGGTTTGCTCATTAGGCTGTGAGGGTCCAGGGGATGGGGCTGAGCCTCCGGGCCGTGCATAGCCTTGCCAAATGCAATTTATGCGCTGCAGATAAAATTATTTTTTGTTTTGCTTTTTTTGCCATTTCGTTTTTCGATTTCCACTGAACATTTAAGCCTACGCTGCGTTTAATGGGCCAAGTTTCTGATTCCAGAGAGTTTCGAACTTCTTTTAAGAGCTTTTGGGCTTAAAAGACAACAGACAATGCTGCCAGGGAGAGAGCAGAGCCAAAAGAATGTGCATTGCCAAGCTGCAAACGAAAGTCACTGCTTCAAAGGAATATTTATAGAATATTGTAACTTGAATATGTAAGCTACTCTAACCATTTCTTAATAACAGGCCCACAAGCCGCTTTATCCCCTAGATTTAATTGCATACCGAAATCAGAGTGGGGTATTTTTTTATATCAAAAAATGTGTGTGCCTTGCCGTGTATTAAATTTTATTAAAGCAACCGCTCTCAATTATATTTTCGGTTGCAACTGTGTGAAAGGCAATGCTCTGGTACAGTGTCAAATTTGAAGCCAGACCGAGGACTGCCAATCCAAAAGAGGTCCTTAACTGGGCTCCCAGCCTCGCTCTTTCTCTCTGTTGCTCTTCAGCTAACCTCCCCTTAATCCCTGCCCCACAACGGCTGCTGCGATTGCAGCCACTTCGGCTGTTTTTGTGGCTGGCTGAAATTTAAGCGTCCTTTGTATGCAACACACAATAATTTATGCGGGAAACCGTCGAACTTGCCTGCGCACTCGCTGCGAATGCAACAACTTAATTGCGGCACGACGCCAGTCGGCAGCCGGCAGCCGGCTCAAGTGCGGCAACACCAGAAGCAGCAACAGCCACAGTGGCAACAGCAATACCAAAGGCACCAGCGAGAGGGAAAGCCCCGGCAGTACACTGGGCAAAATGCCGGATTTCATTTGGATGCCATATTTTGGATTCGATTTAAAACCATGGCAGAGCTCTTTAATGGTGGTCCTTTTGGGTTGATATAATGACGTGCTCTTGAATTTCATTAGGCTAATAACAAGAGCCAAATCCCTCAAGAAATCAAGCATAAAACCATTGACAAAATAATACTAAGATACGTAACATATTTGTTGTCTAATTGGCTTAAGCAAAATCCCTCATCAATACCAAAAAAAACCCAACATTTCTCGCCGTGTGCAACGTTAACCCATTTTTTGCGCTTATTTTTTAGTTCTTTAGCCGCCATTTTAATTAAAAAACTAAAAAGCAGTTGGACTTCATATAATTGGAAGTAGGAGTGAGAGTGCGACTGAAAGAGTAAGTGGCGCGTGTGCGAAGGAAAATTGCCGAAAGAGTGCCCAACTTAATAACAGTTCGTAGGGAGTCCCAGAGCCTATGCAAAAAATGTTTATGGCTAAATAATACGCAAATGCGAGCAGCGCGACTCCGGGCAAATTGAGTGAAATGGAAATGCACCGGCACTGCAAGGATGTGGGGCTCACCAGGATGGGGGCCGGAGCAGGCGGGACAGGAAATAAAGCGCACTGACTGATTGAATTTAGAAATACCCTTAGGACAAATTGAGTTCGGCTAACTGGGACGCAGTCTGGCGGCAAAAATGACAAAAACAGTTCGCTTCAGTGGAAAATTTAAGTCAATGTTTCTAGCACACAAATACCAGGGAGAAATTGTGGTACATATAATTTAATATTTTTAATGTAGCAGCTAGCTTTAATCTTAAACGAAAACTTACAATGGGAGTAAAATTATTATAACTTCGTTTGCTGGTAACTGTTTATAATTATTATTCTAAACAAATTATATGTTCTGAGATACAAAATGTAGAGCTATTTTCTGAATGCCTTTGAGAGGATTTCTATATTTTATTATTAAAACGAGGTATATTTTTAGTTCATATTTAACTTAATATTATTTACGAAAACATTTTCCAAGTATAACATTTACTTTAATATATATAAGTATATTAATTACATTGTTATTATTATATAATATTTTTTACTGAGTCTCTTATTTGTAAATGATTTTTCTTCAAGAAAAGTATTTATATTATATTACTTTTACTTGAATTAGATTTATGCTTACTTTGGTTTCTAGTAATTCTATATCTTCGAATTTAATGGTATCGCAGATATTTCTCTACTTCAATCTTGCAAGTCGCCCCAAGTTACTCTAGCTTAGGGAAAAAAACCACTTTGGTTGACAACCAAAAGGCGCAACGGAGCATGAAAATGCCGTGAATGCAATTAGAAGTAACCCCCTGCAGGCTTTTAGCCAAGAGCCGGCAATTACAGCCACTTTACTGCGGACTCCGCTCCAGTCCGACCTGTGATCTGACCTGCATTGGCTTCGCAATTTTGCGTAATTTAATCTTTGGCGGCGACGCCTGGCTCGAATATTTTCGACTGCACATAATTCCTGCGGTCTGTCGGGCCCCGAGGTTAATCACTCTAAATTAGGTAAACATAATTAAGTTAATTCCACGGCACAGACAGGGGGACAAAAGTCAAACAAAAAATGTGAAACAAAAACAGGTGGGGGCGCTAAGCTAAATCACACATTCTTCTGGCGAACACGAGCCCGGCTAAATACACACCCAGGCGTGCTAGAGAGGGAAATCAGTGCATACTTATGTGCGTCGGCCCCCAAACGATTTAAAAAGGTAGAAGCCACTCTCGAGACTCTCGTTTGCATTTAATTATATGTGTGCATAAGCCGAGACAATGGTCCAATTGAGCCCTCAGACATGGACTCGTCCTGGGACCTGGGAAACTGGAAACGGGAAACTGGGACTCACCTATAGAGCGGTATGCCCGCATTGTCGCGGAACCATAAGACCATATACACGTTATCCAGCGGCTCCGTGATGGGGCAGGGCAGAGACACTGATTTCCCCTCGACGGCTTCAACGTCCTTCGTTTTCACTGTGGCCGGATATGTTTTCGGTTCGGTTCCAGGCAAATTATGTTGTCACGGATTTTGTTGGTTTTGTTTGGATTTTTTTTCGTTCGTTTTTTCGTTGTTTTGTTGTTGTTGTGTGTGCGGTTGGACAGCAGCATCAGCATCGCAGTCATGAAAATAGAAAATAAATGCGTAAAATTTGTTAATTAAATGTTCCATTTCTCCACCGTTCTCGCGGGCACGTTGCCGCGCAGCATGCGTGGCTGCCTCGTTGCGAGTAAAGCTTTTAGCAATTAAACGTTGATGGCGGCTTAATTCCTACGTAATTACAAATGCGTAAATTTGAGCCGCCCTTTACGATGCCACATATTCCGCCCCCATTGGCTTAGCAACCGCCAGCGGGCGGCCGTATTTATTTATTATGCATGTGCAAATGCGTGCACCAAAATTTTTTCGTCCTTTGGGTTCGACAGGCTTTTAGGCCCTTTTATTGGATGCAAACTTACAAAGCTCATCAGGCGGCCTTAAAGTGTGTGTGTTCGTGCAAAAAGTAACGTTGAAGAAATTTAGGGAAATGTATGGGACGGTTTCCTAAATTAGGGAAGGTTACTTTGCCGAAGAATTGGAACAGTACACTAACTGTTAGTATAAGTATATAGCCACTAAAAGAGGTCAGCCTCTTTTTTTTTTGGGAGAACTGAAACTGGAATTAAATTTAAAATATTGAGAACCACATTTGATATTAGGAATAATATTTAAAATGCTAAAAGCTTAGTCTTATTTTCACTAATTTATTGACATCAGCTTTGGCCCGAACTTGATTTATAATTTCCGATAAATGGAATGAGAATCTATTAAGCGAAGAAATGGGAAAAATATTTTATTTAATGTATTTTAATTATTTCTACTTCTCTGACTTCAGTTGATTCAATTTAATATAAGAGGTGAAACATTTGTAGTCCTTTTAAAAATAGCTCTTTCCTGCCTAATAAATAGTATTAAATAAATATTAGTATATAATTAAAAATATAGATAATACTGATTATGGTTGAACAGCAACAAGGAGCTGCCTTTTCTACCAAATTAAATCTTAAAACGAAACCAGTTGACGTATCACAAAATATATTTCTGTTAAGTCAGCAAAAGTTTAATTATTTGTCTCTTAAATTTTCCTATTTTATGGCTCTATGCGGCGTTTTAGCTGCAACAACATTTTGGCATTGAATCAAGCCGCACAGCAGCAGCAGCAGCAACAACAACAACATCGGCTTTGGCTGTCACATATGCTGCGGCCGCCTTTGTTGCTGCCTCTCGTGTTGTTGCCGCTGCTGTCCCGCGTCATCCCATATCAAATGCGTATAGATAAAAGTACATATAAATATAAATAAAAATGTCTGCGCTGAAAATATTTCGAATCATATCAAAAGCAAAAGCGGCCATAAAAAATCGTTGTAACATCCTTCACAGCGCCTTCCCTCCGCCTGCTCGCCTCCCTCTAAGCCTACACGTTCCCCTACGCCTCGTTCTTCTTCGTCCTTGTTGTTCTTTCTTTCTTCCTTTTTTTGTGCTCGCGCTCTCTCTCTCTCCGTTGACTTTATGTGTAAATATGAAAAAATGTCATTTTATTGCCACAATGCGTCGAAATTTTGTGAAAATTTATTGCGCATACGCAACGTTGTACAATAAATATGCGCTTAAATGCCCCCGAAATGTATGGGTATGGGCGTAAGTGTGCAATGGTGTGGGTGGGTTTGTGTCAGCATATTTTATGCTTTGCCTGTTTGCTTAGCACTGCCGCCTTTGTGGACAGAGGCTGGTTCACTGCATCCGGCCAGCAGTGATCCAAACAGCAGACTCGAAAAACAGAATCGGAAAACGTGTGAGTGTGTGGGGCAAGTTTCTTAGGTATGCCAATAGCCCTGTGGCACTTTGGTTGCCTTGAATGCTTCCCACACATTTCTGTGCCGGCATCCTGTGCCTATTGAGTGATTGGTTTGGAAAACATTTCAGAATTGAAATTATCATATATTTTGTATCTTATTATTCACACAGAGACTGTGAAAGTAACCAATAATAAAGTAAGAATATATAAAATAAAATACACTGATACAGGGCATTGAAAATTTGATCAGAAATTACACTTTTCTGAAGCCCAAAGCTTCCTTTTTGAGTGCCTTATTCGAAAATGGAACTCTTCGAACCCCTTTGCTTTGCCATTAGAGTGAGTCTTGGATTTCGCCGGACACCTTTTTGGGGGCATCCATTAGTCGGGCAATCTTAGCTCCGTCCAGGCATTCCACTGCATTTTCTAGGTGCTGGCAAGAAGACGAAGCGAAATGCATAACGTTGACTGGCATGGCCAAACCGACTGGAAACTGCTCGGGCCCGCCCTGGCAGATTTGAAAATTGTCCGCTCTGCTCCCCGTTTTGGCTGCATTTTTGTGTCGCCTTTGGTTTTGGCCTTCACTTAACTACAGCAGTCAGCAGCTCGACAGCTCGTGCATGTTAAAAGCTATTTAAATATGCTCTCTTTGAATGCCTTGATTGGCTTACTTGGGCTCTCTCCCAACTCGGGATGCCATTCCTGACCTCCGACCTCTCCTGCGTCTGCGTTTGCTTTCGCCTTTGGTTTGCCCTGCCTTGCCTTGACTCGGGTGCTGACAAAAAGGAGAGAAAAGCCAAATGAAATAACAACGAACATAGATGAAGCAGTGAAGTGCTGGGGAGCTGCATAACCTCTTTGCATGAATTAACCCCATAACGACCATTGAGCACTGACGACCAAATTGATTTGCCGTTTTTGGATCAGGGCTTAAAGCTAGCCATGAATACGAGGATTTTGTGAAGAAAAAGCAAACTTCTTAAGCCCCATCTCTTTAGTTTAAAGAATGACTATGAATTTACAAGTAAATCCTTTGCACATGTTTTGTATTTAGTCTATAGTGACATCATCAATTTTCAATATTACCTTCTAACTTACAAAGTTTATGTACGATTTTATGTTAGAGGTATGCTTTGTAATTATTATTTGTGAGTCGTCATTAAATCAAGGTAACTTGTTTTCTGATTTTACTCAAAGAGAACGACAATAAACTTAAAAAGGTCTCTCTCTTGAAGTTGCATTGGTTGTTGTGATGCTCTTTTGATTTCACTTAGAGAAAGACAAAAATGGGTAGCTCTCTCAGAGTGTTTACCTGCACAACCAGAGACGCTAGAATTACCAAGATAGGTAACGACCATACAAATCAATTTTTCTGCTTCTGATAAAAATCGCGTTCTCTCCGTCCTCACAGTTGAGAGCGTTAAAATTGAATGCCTTTGCATGTGTGCAATAATACCTGTACACACTTTCAGGCGTTGGCTGTCGCTGTATACCTACAAGAGAGCGACAGGCTCTAGACCGCGCTCTCTCTGCCTGTATCTAGCGCTGGGTCCAGAGTGATTGTAAATAAAGCGTCTTTTTTAGAACAAATTTTGCAAGCTCTGCTAGTTATTTTTATGTCCCACAGTGGTGTAGCTGCCTAACCTCACTCGAACCATGATAGCACCTTTTACCCTGGCCAGGCTAGGGTTAAGGCAACCTCAATCAGTATCAGCTACCATTCACACACACACACACACACTCGCACACCGCAATGCAACGCCCCATCACACAACGGGCAGACACGCCCCCAGCCCTGCCCCCATCGAAACACCCGCATTTAGAAGCTCTCTCTCTCTCTGTTGATGCAATTTCAAATGCAAAACTTTAATGGAATTTTGCGCTGGCTGTGTGTACGTACGGGTGACAATAGTTCTGAACAACTTGACGCACTCGCAAGTTTGTGTCAAATGCATTTTGCAAATATTTTGTTGCATATTCCGAGCACTGGGACGGCGTCTGGGCGCGGGGATTAACTTCTTGTCAGTCGGTTTAATTGATATTTAACAAGGAGTCTCCTGTCGCAGAGCAATTTCTATTCCCAGACATAATTGCCGGCGGGCCTCGAGCCCTGCAATTACCCATAATGGTAAACTTAACCATGACGCAACCAGATCCTCAAATGTAGCTTTTTACACATGACATTAACACGTCACCAGGCGGCAGGACTGTGGGATGGAAATGTACATGTTTGCTCAGGCTTTTTTTTTCGATTAATCGTCGGCCTCATTAGGGTCGAGTATTTTTATTAGGACTCCTGGGGCTCGAGGAAATTGCAGTGCTAGGTGGCCGTGGATTAAAGGCGAGCTTAAAGTCCATAACCCTTCGCTATAATCACTGGGCACGAGGGATATTTTTTAAAGGTCTGATGAATAAAGGAAAATATACACCATATAAATATATTTTAATAAATCTATTTTATGTTCTTTTAATGTAGGTTTAAGTATATTTCGTAACAATTAAATCCTTTAGTTTCATGTTTGTTTTCTTAACCTTTGCCAAATTAATACAAAGTAAGGAAAATTCATTTTAAAAATGCATATGGAAGACAAATTTTTTTTATTTATTTGTAATTACAGGACATTAATGGTTATTGTGCCACCTAAAAGAACTTTAATTCATCCGAACTGAGTTTGCAAAAAATTGCAAAATAAAAACCCACAACAGAACCCTGAGAAAACCACATTCAGTCAGCGATTTGCCTCGCCATTTACCCCGATTTTCGATGTATATTTACTTTTCTGATTGACTGAGCCAATTTTTTTTCTGTCTGTTTCATGCGGTTGGCTTTTTACAAATTACGAGTATTATGGTTGCGCATTAAGTCCGCTGCTGGAAATTATTGTATATCGAGTCCTGTGGACGGGCAGTCAGTAAATAATCCCTTTGCCATGCAACCCTTGGTATGTATCTCTCTCCACAGAAGTGGCTTTTTGCATTGTTTCACTGAGCCATTTCTGATACTCACTCCTGAGCCTCTTTCCTCATTATCGGAGAGTCGATGACTTAATTTTGATTGCCAACCAATGTCAGATCCAATTTTGTGAAACTAAAACCCAATGCAATAAAAAGTATAAAATAGTTGACAGCCGGCAGAAAGGAATGAAAAAAGATTTGCATTTATTTTATTATATTTCAAATTTAATCAAATTGAAATTTGGCCAGGACGAAGGATAACGGCAAATTGGCAGACAGCCAACATGAAATAAAATTTAAGCAAAATTGCAAAGGCAAAAGAGACACAAAAAAAAGCAACGCTACCCGGCAGCAAAAAATATTCAAATCTAATGATATTTTGTCATGAAATTCAATTAAATTTTCCAAGAACTTGTCTCTCTCTCTCTCTGGATGGCAGGCTGGAAATGTAAAGCCGAGTTTATTGGGTTTAAGCGGAGGGAAAACCATTTTGATGGAATATATGAATTGCAGAGGTCACAATGAAATCATAACACAAGAAATATAAGGAAAACCATTTGTTATGCGAGTTTATACAATTTAATCGTTATTTAATTTGATACACAATACCAGATATTCTTCCTTTAAGCTTACTCTTTTGCCCCATTCCACTCGGGACCGATACTAGAGATGAGATACACGTAACAAGCAATAATCAGGAAGAATGGAAACGAGAAAAAATCAAATGGGATGATCTGGAAAGGATGCAATGGCCAGGATGAGCAGCAACATTTGCAGGTGCGGCAGCAATACACAAACGTGCATCAGCAACAACATCGTCGGTTCCATCGGAAAACGAGATAAAAGCAATACCAATCGCAATGGCAGCAGCAGCAATACCGTCTCCAGGCTGGCTGGCTAAATCGATATAAGGCTCAACTACGGAATCTGCATAGACGGCAACAATGGCCACAGAGCCCGGCAGCTAAAGCAACAATCGGGCCAAACAACTAAGCCCGGCTTTATAATAAAGTAACAGAAATCTGTCAGATGCCCCACCCCGTAACTTTTTGACCTGACCTGGCCCCTGGTCCTGAACCCAGCCAGACCTGGAACTTGGAAAAGAGGCTTCGGGGTTTCTCGTTGTTGGGTATTTGCGGGCAATCATGTCGTCTGTCTGCACTGGGCCCGGCCAGAGGGCAGTGTGGGCGGAAAGTTCAAAGGTGTTGACCATGTCGGGGGCAAAAAAGCATGGCGAATATTGAATTTGTTTTAAATGGCAGGCATAATGAGACGACAGGAGTGGCGAAAAAGTTTCCTGCCCAGCTCGGTTGTCTGTTTCCCCAGCAGAGTCCTGGCTGCGGCCGGGCCAAGGCAGGACCAGGCCAGGACAGGCGATTTATGGCTCCTGGGGGCGTTCTAAGTGCTCCCAAAATTTAAATATAATTTGTTTAGTTGACTTTTGTTGTGTGCACCGGACAGCAAAATATTTGATGGCAAATTCATCGGAAGTAAGATAAGGTAAGCCTTTGATTTGCTTAAAAAAGTTTTATTACATTGTTGTGAATATCTTTATAAATTTCTCTTGCAACTTGAAAATGTCTTTGAAAAGTTACAGTTATATCTCTAAACTTTTTCCGTTGGTTGGGTGTGGTTTTTAAGTGTTTTTCGAGTTTCTGAGTGGTCTCTCATATTTTATAATATGTTAGTTTCATATCAAATGAAATCAATATTAATATTGTTAATAAATATACTTTAGAAGTATAATATTCTTTTTTATTATCTTATCTTATCTTTTAAACTAAGTGACCTCTTTAGGTGCGAATAAAAGATCCCTTCCTCAAAAGAATAACTTTATGTACTAGAATATTGATTAAAACATTTAAAATATGAAAGATAATCCCAAGATTACAATGCAATTACATTCTTTATAATCTCGTAAGCTAATATTTTTGGATTTGACAAATTCATACAACGCTCTTATGAAAATAATTTGAAAACAAATTAAGCTTCGACAGCGTAATAATTTATTTCCGCCTTGGCTTGTCCTAAAAATAAACAAATAATATTTTCTTACTCAAAGATGGCCAATAAAAATGGCCAATAAAGTTTTCCGAAGCGAACTTAAGTCAGCATCTGTCCGAGCTTGTGTTCCATCTCGTTCGGGCTTTGCAGCAAAGTCTTTAAGCCGGCTGCCCTGGCTAAAGGCAAATCGACTTAATAACCCCAACCACCTGCGACCTGTGCCCCCCGCCCCCGGGGGCGATGGCGATGGGCGATGGGCGATGGAGATGGAGATGGAGCTGGCACGAGGAGAGATTTACATACTAACATACTGCAGTGGTGAGCCACAAAATTCACCCACCTCATAATCTTAAATCCCGGCAATATGACGGGCAAAGGAGCAGAGCAAGGCGCCACCGAGGAGGCCATGAAACTATGCTAGCTCCGGGAGTTGAGATGGAGAAAAACGAGGCATTCGGCCCGTTTCAGGTCCTGTTGCAAAACACACACACACATAATGATATGCAAATGTGCATGAATAAGTGTGCTGAAGTGTGCCAAGTGAGCAGACTAACACTCACGCCGAAACTCACACACAAGCTCAGCCTACACTGAAGTCAAATTGAGCTTGAATGAAATAGTGGAAGTCATTGAAAAATGGTTTCTGACTTGGGTATTTTAAAGGATTTTGTAGGTACATTTGCATTGATTTCAAATTAACTATTTTAGGGTTTATATTTACCGATTCATTATCATTATCGAATTTATTTAAATAATATATACAAATAATATTTGTTAATATTAATATGCGTCATCCCAAGTATTTTGAATGGGTTCATGTGGCCTCAATCAAATAATTTATATACTTTGATATTTCTTAAATGTCACCTACTAAGCTTAAGCTATGGAATACATGTATTCTCGAATACGTAAAATAGTCCCCTGTAATATAATATAATAATATACATGAACCTATACGAGTATATATAGTATAATGGAAACCTCACCCAAGGCCCGAGCCAAGTCACATTTTCCTCTGTGCATTCAACATCAAAGTGGAGTCGTCGCCTACGTCAGCTAGTTAGCAGCTAGCGGAATAGGAAAAGGACTTCTCCGTTGGGTTCGACGTTAATGAAATGTGCAAATGTACCAATTGACCAAACCACCAACCCACCAGCACCACACACCAAGACCACCCCCAACCACCAACTGCCAATAGCCTCAAGACGCTCATTTAGTCATTTGCATATTAAAAGCTTTTGTCGCACAAAAGGTTAAATCAAAAGATAAAGCGCAATAATTTTTTGCGCCTTTTGGCTCCCTTTGGTTTTTGGCCCTCATGGCCCTTTTTGCCCCACCTCCTGTAGTTGTTAACATGCGAATCAAGTCGGTTGGTAGATTGGCTGGACGGGCGGCTGGCTGGATGGGTGGTTGGGTGGATGGGTGGCTCTGTGGTTCGTGGGGGTGTCGGCATGTGCGTGTCGATAAAATATTTCGCTTTGACGCTATGTAAACACTTTTGTGGCATTTTTTTCTTAGCTTTTTTTTGCGCCAGTTATGATTGAAGTGCGAAGGGAGTTGAGCTGGGGAATGTGGCTGATGTGGAACAGCAAGGCGAGCGCAGCAGGGAGAGTCGAAAAAATTGGAATCGAACGAACACGTGGTGTAGTCGGGTGTGTGGCAGTTGATTGAATACACATATGTGTGTGGGCTGCGTTTGTGCGAATAAATATAAACTTGAACCAATGTAATTACTTAAGACATGGAAATAATTACCAAAAACAAGAAAGAGGATTGGTGAAATGGAGTGGAAAATAGGGAAAGTTTCAATGAACAAATTTCAAGCATCGATACTAGGAACTCCATTGAAGCCTCTTTAAATTTAGTTTTAAAAATCAGATCATTCGACTTCTATCCCAGAGATAGCGGCAAGAAACTTTAAAAAGTCTCTCTCTTCCGTAGTTATATCGGTGGTTTTGCTTCTGTTTTGACGCTTTACGGTTTTTGGAGAGACAACATGCGAAGCTCTCCCAGAGAGCTTAGTAGTAGCTGCACAACCCTCTCTTTTGCTATTGCTCTCGCATTTTATACGAGAGAGAAAATATAAGGAGGCCGATCTGACGATTAAATTTACAGCCAACCTCGATTCAAGTCCGTTATACTTAAAAATAATATATACCAATGCAGGTAATACAATATATCTTATTTTGTGAAATGTGTTAAAGCATTTATGTGTAGTTACTACATATATGCCACACAAAAAACGTGCCACAGAAAATAAATAACCACAAAACAAAGAAAATAAATAACATTTATTGTTTTGCCGCGTATAAAGTTTCGTTTTTCATAATCAATAACACCGAAGCCTTGAGGCTGTGGCCTGTATTTGTTTATACATATTCTCCCTAGGTAAATATATTTGTCATAATAAATATTTATCATTTAATGCCACACATATCATCATTTCAGTATCTGTCAGATTTTTAGATCAAAATAACACTGACTGTGGATGGTGGCGGCTGCTGATTAAAGTCCAGCATAAGCCTATAGTGGTTGCTGTTTTATGTGGGTCTGACTCCATTTATTTGTTATTTTTCTACACCAATAAAATTGCCACCGAAGCCAAGTCCCGTCCTGGACACATGACGAGCACAGTCCGGATTTTGCCACAATTGTTGTGAGTTAAATCTTTCCCCATGGCCGCTGGAGATGCTCTGAGCCGACTTAAAATGCCACAACAATGGCCGACAGCTGCGGCCTAGAAAGAGGAGGCAAGGAGAGCTCGAAGTGCTTAGCTCGGCATGTATTCGGGCTCGATTTTATTATATATCCCACACATTCGGTTCATAGCCATAAAGTTCAGTAGCGGACTCTCGCCGCTCCATCGCTGGCTGCCCGCAGCTGTGCGAGTTGACATGATGAGCGATTTTAACACTTATGCGGTGATATGTTTAAAAGGGGAGCTGGGGGGCAAATATATTGCAAATATTCAACCCACTTCTGTGACCTTACCGCACAAACATCGACATCGGCAACAAATAGAAAGAAGAGCGACAGCCAACACCGATGTGTAGTTATTATGATGGCTTTTGTCCCGGACGGCTTATGGCATCGAGGGCGGCGGTGGCCAGGACGACAGCCTGCCTGCCTGCCGGGCGGGGAATTGTAGTAGGCCACTGCGGAATAGCCCTGGCAAACATGCTGTAGGGATGGGCCAGGGATGCTCCATGAATGGAAAGTCCCCTCTACATTGCACACATGCCTTCTGACCTCTTCGCCCATGTATTGATATTTTACTGTGTATCTATCATTAGTATATGCCATGCAATTTTAGTATTCTGATCTCGAGGGGCAGCAAATAAGGTTGAAAGCTAGGAGGAGCATTTGCATTTCGGGAATGCATTCTGAGGCAGAAATGTGAATATTAAAGCTGCTCAAGATTATTATTATTATTATTTAGTTTTGATAGGAAACGATACTGAATGGCAGAAAATGTTGATATATCGATACTGTATTTAAATTTGATGAAAAGTTCGATCTACATTTCAATGTTGCTTTACACATAAGCGGGATTAATCGATATTCTCTTTGATATATCGGAAAAATTTTATACAAATTGGAGTGGAGCTTCGATAATATCTTTATTTTAAAATTGCAACGTTGCATATCTAGAAAGCAGTCTCAAAAACAAATGTTACGATATGTTAATTTTTATATGAACGATATTGATATATCGATATTGTATCATTGGGCACAAATATATAAATCGATACTTAAAATTTCGATAGAAATATGTGGAATTAATCGACATTCTGTTTGTTATATCGGAACAATGTCTTATAAATTAATGTGGAGAATGGATTTTTAGAAGCAACTCTAAATATTTAAAGCTGCTCAAGATTACTTAGTTCTTATTGCAGAAAATATTGATATATCGATATTGCAGCAATATTTTATGCAAATCGATATTCTGACGGTGTGATACATATATGTACATGCTTAAGAAAGATATAAATCGATATTCTGTTTAATATATCGAAACAATTTGCTACAAATGGGTGTGGTGCTTCGATAATATCAATATTTTAACCTTAGAACGTTGCAAGTCTGGAATGCATTCTAAGAAACAAAGGTAAATATTTAAATGCAGCTCAAGATTAGATAGTTCCTATAAGTACGATGCTGTTAGATGGTTCCTGCGACTAAGGATATCGAGCTGAAGAAATTTGTGCTACCCGATTGGCAGTGAACGGTGTTTATCAAATAATAACAAAAATATAAACGCTTATATTTTATTGTTATGTGTCAGCAATGTTGTTGTTTGCTGTCGCGGATGCCAGCACTGCCTCCGCTGAGCCGAAAGCCACATAACCAACTGGCAATGACATTTGACAGCACACACACACCCGTACACCCGCACACCCGCACCACTGGAGCTATGATAAGCGCGCGTTTACATTTCCAGCAGGGAACCACCGGCAATGGAAAGGCATTTATGTACATATGTATGTACATTCCACATGTACCACACACACACACACACACACACACACGATAAACAACAATAGCAAAAATAAGGAAAAACGAAACGAAACCAAACCGTCGTAAAAAAAGATAACAAGTTATGTTTTTGTTTTCGCCCCGCTCGCTGCTCGAGTCCTTGGGGATCCTTCTCAATGCCGCTGCTGTGAGCGTTGAAAATTTCATGCGCGTTGATTTGTTTAGCTCCAATGGCGCTTCGTATTTGCCCAAAGGACTCCCGAACACAATTACTTTTAATTTATTTTCAAGACTTAAATGCGAGAAGGAAATTCTTTTGGAAACACACACACGCACACCCAGCGGAAAGCTCAAACAAAGTGTAATTTAGATTTAATTAACTGCGGCCAGAGACGCGAAGTAATTATAATACACTTAAAGCCGGAGTCCGACGTAGAGTTATATCGTATAGAATGGGGTCATCTGCATCTGTTCCATCTTCATCCGAGATCGTAATTGAATCAGTATTAGCTGCCACATCCCCAGTGTCACCTCCTGCCGGCTCGCTTATCCTCCACACATGCTCCAGCGAGAGAGAACAGGATATAATACGGTTGAGGGTCCCAGCCAGAGGACACTGAGGCCAAAGGAGGAGCCCGGCACTCTCACACACTCACACTTGCGCCAGCTGCTAACGAGGTCAATTGTAAGTTATTTCCTCTCCGCCAACAGCCAGGATATCACATCAAGGAGCACAGCAGAATGAAGAGTAAGCTGAGGTCCAGACCAGGAAATAGCCAGGCATGAATATCATTAACGGCTAAAGAGCGTAAAGGTCATTGTTCCTCTTAGCCTTTCAGCCGTTTGAACCAGCAGGCAACAGCAGTCGAGGGGGAAAGATCAGCTTAGCTCGGATGGAGAAACTAACTCATTATAGTGACTTTGTTTCTGTGTTCTGTGATTGTCCCTGTGGGATTATTTTCTACCAGGAATAGGTTTGGATAATCCGACAACAGGAGAATCGTTAGCACAAGTATAAGTGGATGAACTATAATTCGAAGTTGAATATTCTGAACTCAGAAGTCAACATAAATTAATTTTACCTTTGCTGGGCTTTAGCCTTAAAGATTACGAGTAGAACAAACTACTAGAGATGGCAGAAACTAATGATATCTTGATAGTGTATCGATAATAACGATTCCCAATTACTTATGTTAAGGATTAACAGTATAATAACTAAGATATAAAGCTGTGTCAATTTAATTTAAATCACTTGCTTCTATGTACACCTTCCTCATTAAAAACCTTAGATACTTTATCCTCTATGGTACTATCTTTATGTCAATCTGTATACCCAGATGCTGGCCTAAACGGACCATTCTCGGATACATTTTCACAAAACAATTTGCACTTGCCATGCTGTGGCTGCTCCTGATGGAACAATTCTCATTTAAAATACCATCAACAAAGTGCATTTTAAATTGCAAATAAAAACAGCAAAAGGAGAAAAAATAAATGAAGCGAAATGCAAAACTATGAGCAGAGTGAAAGTGTGTCACCTAATTTCGCAACAGCTCTTGGCTACGCATCATTGCACAGGACAAATATCACACATACGCCTCGTATAACAAATAGTTAGAGTTGGCTAGGAAGTGGGAGCGGGTGCACAAGGAGAGACAGGGCTGTGAAACCTGTGCACCTGAACTACCCGAGAGCAGCACAACACAACAAAAGCACGAGCTACATTTGCATGGAATATGAGTTGCAGTCGCATTTATTTTTGCTGTTGTTTTACTTCACACGACAGCTGAAATTTCTTTCTCCTTTCACTGTCGCTCAGGCCAGACGAAGAGATAATTGCATTCATATTTAATAATTCATAACTTTTTTTTACTAGATCAGCAGAAATATGAATATTCAGCAGCGACAAGAGTCGACAAAAAGTAGGGTAGAAACGGAAGCGAGCTACGGTTAAGCTCATTACCATAAGGCCAAAAAGGAGAAATATCTGAGCAAATTATAGAACATTTTTGATTTCTCATCCGGAAACTTAACATGTGTATTATTAGGGGAATAAAAGAAGAACTAAACATATTTAAAACTAGAATCCCTGCTAAAGGGAAGTCTTAAAAGCTCCCACAATATTTATAAATGGAATGCTTTTCCTAAGAAAGTCAATGATTTTTTCGCAAAAATATTTTAGCAAGGCAAGGCTTTAGAAATGAAATTACATTTATGGGACTTGCTGTTTTCCCCTGTGAAGCAACTGCTTAGTCTGACTTCTCCGGCAGCTTCTTCTCTGTTTCCTGTTTTTGTTCTAAAACTTCCTGTCGTCAACAGAGTCGCCGCTCCCCTAGGCTTATCTGCAGCCACTTTAAAAAAACACAAGTATTTTTTATTCTTTCACGGCTTCAATTGTTTAAATTTGGGTCAATATATGCATCGAGAGAGAGAGAGAGATATTTAGCGCGGCTGACTGACAGAGATTCCTCCTAGCTTTTGTCTCTGGGCGCCGCCAAGCAAACGAGCAACAAAGGGACATATGGCAGGACAATGACAACCGAAACATTCCACATACGTGCCTTGTATACATCAGTGCCATGTTGAGTTCTCTCTGGGCAAAAAAACAAGAAAAAAAAAACCTCAACGACAAATTTTATTTTATGCAAAATAGTTTTGTGTGTGCGCCTCGGAACAATATAAAATTTTGTTGTAAATGTTGCACGTTTTTGAGAGCGTTTTCTAGTTTTTTGTGTTGTTGGCGATGTATTGATTTTTGCATTTTTAGGTCGCACGATGTTGGCTGCTGTGTGTGGGCGAGGTAAAGTTAGACGAAGGTGTGCTGGGGCGCCCACACACGTTTAATGAACACAGATTTATGATACGAGTCACCTAACTCGGCTCCAGCACGAACATTTTGGCGCAGAAATTTGGGTTAAGGTGGGCTGCGGGCCCGGCCCGACTTGCCACGAAAGTGGCTTGAAGTCTTTCGCCTTCCCCCAGAGCCAATCTGCCAATTTCAATTTAAATTGCCGCAGCCCCTGTATCAGCAGTACTATATAAATATATTCGCGTTGGCCATTTCAATCGCTTTGATCCCGTTGCCAGGCACCCCGCCCCACGCCCCAGCGAGCTTGTCTTGAAATGCCCTTGGCTTTTTTGACCCCCAACCAGAGCCCTGGCCAGGAATAAGCCGGATAACCCCTGGCCGGAGTTGCCTACTTGTCAGCCTCGCCACTCAACTCAACTGGAGGCGAGCGGAACTTTAAAGCGCAAAAGGCATGGCCAACAACTCTGGCAAACATTAAATAAATTTTTAATAAAGTTTTGCCCTAGAAATTGTTATTTTTAGCAGCAGCAGCATCGCCCGCATCAGCAGCATCAGCAGCATCAGCCGTGTCAGTGGGAACGGTAGTGGGGCAGATAAAATATGACATTTATAGCTGCCTGAATACGTAAAGTTGAACGCACCCCGAGAGCTGCCAGAGAGCAGAATTTTATGTGGCTTATGTAGCCCAGCGGGCGGGCGGGTGAGTTTGATTGTGGTTGAATATATTCCAGGGCGGAGCCGGATGGATTGAGCAAAGTTTGTTTTACGACACGGTGCGAGCATGATGTATCCTCCGCCAATGGAGAGATCTAACCGGGAGGGCTAACGAAATCATCACTGCCAATGCATATTCAGGTAATGCTACTTATTTCCATATAGCCGCCCTCAATTCACGCATATATTTATCCAAACACACCCCATTGGGCGGGAACTCGGTGAGGTTTTATTAAACTTTTGTCGCCTTCCTGGGCGAAATGTAAATTACACAGAACCAAGCCAAGGAAATGTATTTCAAAATGCACCAGGAGAAATGTATCCTATGAAAAGTTTCGATTTGTCTACAAATAATTCGACTCTCAGAAAATTGGGTCTTCTATATAGCTTTTTTGTACTGGTATTCAGAATATTTGCCAAAGATTTGAAAATATCCACCGATTTTTAAAGGGATGGGAGAGAATATTGATATATTTATACTGTATCGATATTTGTCGCATCCTTAAATGGATATTTTAACGTTGTAATGCGATAAGTCAGTCGATTTCCTTCCTTGCAACTCTTTCAAACAAGTGCTTTGCTTCGATAACATTTTTAACGATAAATTCGATATTTTTCCAATAGTCAAATTTCGAAATATAAAATGTATTCGATTTTGTTGTCGATATTTCATATAAGAATTTCTGTATATATGTTAATTCTATTCTCTTGATGTAAAAATGTTTTCAAGTTCTCATTCTTATAAATTTAATTACAAACCATCCTGCCAATATTTCAATATTTTAAGAAATAGCCTTGAAGTAAGTACAATCCAATTTGATTGCAGTGTACGCACTGGCACAGCGACAGAGACAAAGGACATTTATGCCAACACCTTCTAATCAAGCAAAGAGCTTAAAATAAAGTAAAGCCAAAAAGAATGAAATGAAAGATATTATGAAATTTGAAACACACCCTCAGACACACACACACACACGTTAGACGAAAATAGCAAAAGGCAAAAGGACATATACGGAGGATACGTGTCTATGTGTGAACATGTGTGCTAGCTCGGCAAAATGGCAGCCCTTTTTGGCTAAAGCTCAGCGCCAAGACACTGAGGCGGAGCGGGACTGGGCGGGGACGGTATAAATATATACAAAGCACACATAACTGTCAACCTATCCACCGCCCCCTCCAGCAGCCCCTTATCACACCACCCTTTGGTGCGTGTTTGTTAATGAAATGTTTGCCTTTCGCATTTAGTTACGCTACGTTAGACACTTTTGCTTATTAGTGCAAAGCGCAATTTAAACGCTGGCAAAGAAGAGAAGAAAGAAAGTCTGACCATGACTAGATCCGACTAAGAATGCCCTTGAAAGTTTGTGAGATATAAGACGGGACATTATAAATGTATAGGACACTATATTTGAAATGTGTTTATCTTAATTATTAATAAACTTCGTAATTCAAAAACATCCAGCAGTTGAAATTGATGTGTTTTGTTATTGATATTTTATATCGATATTTGACGCGAAGGCCGATAAATAGGTGTATATTTTAACGATGCGATATATGCGCGATTAATCGATATTTTGCTTGGCATATCGAACAATGTCAAGGAAGCGCCTAACTTAGCTTAAACTATTATGTTTGGCAAAATAATAAGAAACAAATCAAACAACTTGTAATTAAATATATTTTAGATATACTGAAAACGGATATTTATTTAATATTATCGATAATATAGATATTTTATCACTAAGTGCGATATTTATCGATATTGCTTAATTCGATATATTAATTTTTACAATATTTTCAACTATATCGGACTTTTCCTGTCGATATACGTACATACCTAATCCTAATCAGTTTTCCTTAATATTTAACAAATTTCAAACCGCTTAGTTAAACATCTGATGAGATAACAAAGTCTAGGTACCCTGTTCTTATAAAAGGGTATTTTCCTACTTTGCAGCGTTTAGGCGCAGACAGGCGACATCAGCAGCGAAGGAAGGAGCCGGAGACAATGTCCTCGTATTATGTTACGACAAAAGCCAAAGGCTCTTGTTTGCCTCCCTGACAGAGTTCTTCTTCTCCTCCAACTTTCCCGACGATTTCTCCCCGTTTTCAGCAAAGGTTCAAGGTTATAGACGTGTGGGGCCTTGAGTTCGCATTTTTGTTTGTAGATTTGGCGCAGTGCGATAATTTCTCAGTATTAGCAAAGTGTTGTGTGTGTATGTGCACGTTTTTGGGCAATTAAAAATTAAATTGCGCATACATCACGTATAAGGAGGCAGGCCGAGGTGTGAGCGGCAAGGCTTGGCAATGACTTTTAAAGTTTAATTGGATTTTGAAGGCTGTTTCGGGTATTCCAAACAAAAGAGCTGAAGACAAGCATTTATAGCAATCTTTTGGAAGCACAAAGTGCACTCTGAGGAGGTGAAAATAAATGTAAATTCGTAATCGCATTACTATTGAAGACATCTATATTGTTGGCCTAAATCAAAAGCTTAAATAAAATTATTATCAATTCGAGAGAAACAGTAAAAGCCATTGCAAACCATCGAAGTCTCTCGTGTAATGGGATTGACTGTGGGAATAAAAACGAATTAAGCCGTCGGGGCAAGTGCTCATATCTTAAGTCTTCATTCAGTCATCGATTTCTCTCTGCTTAATCCCTGGAGGCCATCTCAGTCAATTTCCAGTTACCTTGGTCCCCGCTGGACGAGGCACTAAAAACGTCTAAACGCCGTTGGTTACACGGCTAAGCCGCAGCAGGTCGGAAACACCTGGACAGGCCCATAACCACAGCCACCTCAAAGAGCCAGCCCACTGTGTAGTTTATTTAAATTAAACCTTTTCTCACACAGCCATCCGCTTGGCTTGGTTTCCTTGGGTGTATTTTCTCGTTTCTCGCTTTTCGTTTTTTTTTTTTCAATTAACTTTCTAGGCCAGCCGCAAAACAGCAACAAAATACTGCCAAGTAGACAAGCAGCTGTTGATGATAATGATGATGATGACGACGACGATGTTTAAGACGACCGAGAAGAAGTCCAACAAATTGCAAAATCCCCTTCAGGCCACACCCTGGGCTGGGCAGGGCAGGGCAGGGCGGGGGAGGGCAAACATCTCTCGGCCCGCGGGCAGGTGAGCTCAACTTGACTGTGCACTCAGTGCGTATACTTAACGTAAACCCTAAACCACTAAAACCACCAAAGGAAAACACGAGGCAACATTGCTGCCACCAACAGTGCCGTCATCATCAAAAGCAACAGCAACAGCAACAACGGAAACACGACAGTTTGGCCTGCGTATTTTACTGGCCAACGTAGCATTTTATTTAAACTGCAGTTAATTTTCACTAAAACATTTTAATTGTATTTTTGCAATCTGTCTCCTACAAGTTTTCCACAGGGGTCAGGCGGAGCGCAAAGAAAGCCAAGGAGTAGCAAAAAGCCGAAGGCCGACTATGGACGAGCCAGAAATGCAGACAAGGACACTGGTTGGAAATATATTGGAAAGTAATATTGACTTTTATATATAAATATTATACTCTTTAAATGAAAGCTTGTACCAAGTATTAATAAATTTTGGGGAGCAAATTCTAGAAAACAGAAAAATACCGAGTTATTTTGGATTAAGAAATTAAGGAGACTTAAATAAATATCTCATCCCAAAATAAAAAAAAAATACCCTGCAATTGTTGAAAAAGAAATATAGATTTAAGTTTATTAAGTTTAGGCTGTTTAATTAAATGTTTTACTAATTGTAAGCTCACATTTTAAGGCTTTACAGCAGCTTAGACAATATTAAAGCAATATATTTCCTAAAATTCATTCAACAATACGATTTAAAAATTCAATTTTAACATCTATACAGATTTGTTCAAATTTGAAACAAGATCTCAGTAAATTTAAGGTATTTGATGATTAATAATTTGATATAAATTATTTTTTTAATAATAATCAAAACTCCTATATTAATTTTAGGTTTGCATTACAACTTCAACCCACTGTGAATGTGTTTTTTCGGTTAAGACCAACGCCCTGAGGTCTGAGGCCGCAATGGCCAAAGCCACTACCATTTTTAATGCAATAAAAGTCAACTTAAAATATGCAAATTACGGTAGTTTCGAAAAATTTGTGCAGGCTTCGCCAGAGTCCTTACACAGTGCGGGGCGCGACGGGACAGGGGGGCCGCGGCGGGAAGGAGGACGGAGAAGCCAGAGTCACAGACTGAGGCTTATACTAAACTTCTGCTAGTACACTCTGTGGCAGTCTGTTGTCATTAACATTTCTCTGGGCCATGGACTTTTAATTGTGTCTAGGACTGTCTGTATGCCTCCTGCCGGGTTTTCGGATCCGTGACCCCGGGCCGTGTCACTCGGGGTGTCCCTTAGAAGTTGGCCCAAGACATTAATGTATATTAGTGTCGCAATAAATTAAGAGCATTTTGCTGTTCATATTTACCAGCGCCCCGGCCGCACTTAAATCTAATTGCAACGGAGCAGAGAGCCAGACAAAATGGCATTTAAATGGCCGCAACAAGCAGCCTAATCAAATGGCCAGCCCAGCCTCGTTCTGGCCAATCTTTTAATGAGCCAGATCGCATTACCTCGTGTAACGGGAGAATATTGTTGCCTGAAATTTACGCCTATCGATGAAGGGGCTGCAAGGGGGGCGAAAAGGGTGGCCACTCAGCCATGGCAAAGGCAAGAGGGTCGCCAACTTTTGACTTGGCTAAGCCGCTTAGCCGGGGCGAAGGTGTCAAGTTTAGGAATCAATTACTTTGGAGTATGCAAATGTTAAATGCTGGCCCATCCGGCCCACCTCTTATTACCATTTTCTCTCTTTTTCATGGCCTTCCAAACAAACTTTTGCAGGGGGTTGGCTTGCTGGCTTACACGGCAAATAATTAGACAAGTTACGTACGTGCAGTGCTCACTAGAGCGAATTGAGGGAGATTAAATTAGAAAATATGTTTTTATATTCAACCTGTTTAAGGTTCTCG
The DNA here is from genome assembly GCA_018874675.1 of Drosophila baimaii. Classification (NCBI taxonomy): domain Eukaryota; kingdom Metazoa; phylum Arthropoda; class Insecta; order Diptera; family Drosophilidae; genus Drosophila; species Drosophila baimaii. The sequence goes on along the minus strand of JAEIIU010000366.1, from coordinate 16,797 downwards.
TACATATTTGCTAGCTGGTGTACTAAGTACTACGTATTTTATTTACTGTAACCAATTGTTTAGACCCTAGATGGCCACGCAGTGGCTCTTTTTGTTGTGTTTTTTGGAAGGCTTCAGCAAGTCGCTCAGAAAGTCGTCTCGCACGTTCAGCTATTAGACCAGTATAAATATCAATATATCGAATTTAAGATATATATATTCTACACCAAATTTTTCTATATCGGAAAAGTACTATTATTTCTCAAACATTTCCTTAAAACATATTTGAGAAATAAATCAAAATTTTAGTTATTTTAAAGTATTTTTTTTATTTTATTTGATGTTAGGATCATTTACAAAATGAAAACTAACATTATACTTATAGCACTAGCTGCCAGGGCCATCGGCTATATACTTTTGTAGATAGTTAAGTCTAATTTATATTTAATTCTTATGATTGAAAGTGTTCTTAATTTTATTTATATATTGTGGTATAGATTTGATTTTTTTAGAAATTTAATTGGGGTTGCTTAGATTGGGGCAGTTGTAGTTGGTTTCATATAGCAGATTGAGGATGGGTGTCGTTCGTAGTTTTAAAGAAATGTATGAAAAACTCATCAAATTTGTAGTTATATTTATTTGTTTGTAAAGAAATGACAAAGAAATGTAGCAATATATATTTTATTATAAGAAATCAATTGATTTTAAATTCAAATCAATTGCTTTATACATTTTATAATCTTGGTTTTTGCTTAAAAAGGCAAGAAGTTAGAAAAGAATTTAAGTAAAGGTCGTTTTTTAATAGCTTTAATATGAAATCGTATATATTATAATCAATCAATATTATATATAATACCGAATACATTACTTTAAACTATAATATATATAATATATATATAATATATAATCAGCGATCTGTAAAACTTTCTATTAACAAAACTACTGAATTTTATCGACAAAGAGGCGACTTTTTAAGAAAACAAATACAAAATATGTGGAAGACACTACTACAGAGTCGTTCTTTCCATTATTCCTCGAGGTTTTTGTTAGTATGTTTTAAAGGCCTTTAGTTTAGGCAAATTGCTAGCTACAATTATCAAAGACGGCCTCAAAGTTAGAACTTTAATTCCAACGAGCTGCTTTCGAAGGGTGCCTTTGATCTAATACCCCCTCCCCCCTCGGCGGGACTAAGAGTTTAGGCGAACAAACATTGCTCGGCCAAACGCTTGGCTGGCACTTCCTGCTGCCCCCTTCCGCCCTCGAACACAACTTTAATTCACCGGCACTGCGCATTAGAAACACATGCCGCAAATGAATGTTTGTGAGGCACATTCAAAGCATATTTTTGATGCTCTCGGCGCGTGTTTTACTCGAGTTCACAACTTAAATTACGCAGCGAGCACACGCACAGGCTCCCACATCGGGGCGGAGCCCCCTCTCCGCCCGACGAGTTCATAGCCTTTGATTGATGAAGAGGCAATTCGTTGGAGGAACTCGTCGGCCACGCCAGTGTTAAACACTAATGGCAGCTTAAATTAGATTACAGAATAGTCCCGTCCCGTGGTGGCAGGGGATGGTTAAGTGCCAAGCGTGACCAACGCATTTGCAAGCTCCTCGTGGAGCCTGCCTCCTGGCATTTGTATTTTATAGCACACATTTTTTGACTGCCATTTATTTAAACTATTCTTACTCAATTCGGGGAAAGTGAACCCCGAAAAATTCCAACTGGTATCAGAAATCAACTCATAAAAATCGCACAAAAAGACATAAATAAGATTTATTGTTATAGTTTCACACACCCGCACACACACACACACCCACGGAGAGGAGCGTTTCAATTGCCATTACGTATACGCAGCGTGTGCGGCCAAATGTCCAAACGAGTTGGCCACGGCCCCAGCTGCTGCTACTGCTGCCCGAGTCGGTCTTTTATATTGGTGTTAAATTTCACGTAAAAATTGCACTAAAAATTAAATATAAATATTTGCTTAGGGCCATTAAATTGCCCTTAAATGGGGCTTACCAAGTTCGTGAAGCAAGTTAAAGAACTATAAGAAAGTGGAAATGTAATTGTGCAAGTTTCCCGGTTCATGTTAATCTTGGAAAATAGTTAAGTAGGTTAAAAGGGAACTTAGTTAAAAAGTTGCACTGCTGGAGATGGGATACAAATATATGTATCTGAGAAATAAGTGTATCCCCACTTCGTAGTTGCCTTGATTTATGTTTTCTGATTTTGTTTTGATGTCGTGCCTAAATCAAAACACGAACCAAAATCCTTTATTATGCAGATAGTTTCCCTCGGTGTGGGCTGCTTGCCGTACGGAATTTCATGGTTACAAATAGTTAATGTACAGCTAATTATTACATAATCACTGGTCAGCACGAAACGAGGCGGAGTCGTCCAATCTGGCCCGCACCGTACCTGTGGCCAAGTCAAGAACATTGACTCTTTGTACAAAATTCACAGAGTCTACAATATATGTATTTACATTGCCTTATTTAATACCACTGCTTCCTTCCTCTGGCACCGTCGTATGTTTATTGGCCATAAATATTAATTATAAAACACGATATCCATTAAAGAGTTCTTCGGGCACGAAATCATCATCATCAGCAATAAAACGAAGGGGTTGTTGTTTGTCTGGGCTGCCTCGGCTTGCTTTTTCCGTTTCCAGGTACTCAATTTGTGTGTTGAATGTTTGATGTAACCTGAAGTCAGGGAAAATTAGACATTGCCGTGCCTACAAATAGACTCTAAGCTCCCTCCCAGTTGTTTGCCTAAGAAAGTTTCCCTATTTTTAAATTGCCTTTCGCGGCAGCCGGCAGCCGGCAGCTAATCGTAGTTGTATTTATATATATCAATGCAGTTAAGTTTAACCTTAATTGTCTTCGGGCTGGAGTAAACGTCGATTGAATTTCCAAGTAAAGAATAATTGCTTTGGCACGGCACTCTAATGAGTTACGGTTGACAGTCCTTAAGCGGCGCAGAGCTCCAACTCATCCAGATAAGCGTTTCGGAATTGATACGGCTTAATTTATTAGTTTGTTATTAATTGGTTTTGGAAGGAGTTTGGTTTTCCTAAGAGTTCCGAAAATGCAGGTTACTTGCGGTCTCGATTGAGAATGGAATAAAAGTAACGTTTCAGATCGTCCCTCTTTCATTCTCTCTCGGTTAAAGCGCGAGAGCAGACTTCATCTCGGTCTCTTGACACTGCTTGCCTTGCGGAAAGATGTCGCTCTCTCCCTCTCTCTTGCACGCAGCAACAACACCACTATGAAGCAAGAGAGGATTGTGTAATTAAGCACTCTGAGAGTGCCTAGCAATTCGTCTCTCTGAATACAGTTAAGCTTGATCACAACAGAAGCAAAACAACAGTCACAACTGCAAGGAAGAGACTCTTTTAAGTTTCTTATCATTCTCTTTGTGAACGAAGTTCTGGCAAAAGAAGAAAAAAACCATTTTAACCTCATAAAAGGGTATAAGAGACCCTAAATATCTGGACGAGAAAACTGTTCTATTCCATATTCTCCCAGCTTAAGGCTTAATTTCTTAATTGATCTCGCCCCTCAATATCGAAGCAAACATTTTGAATTTTCCACACTTCCTGGGCCTTCCAATACCATCGCATTCAGCCATGTTGGTTGGCCCTCTCCCTGCTCTCCTTTCCCTGATATTGTATAGTAATAACATAAAATAATTTATGGCAAATGAAAGTCACAAAAATACGAGACCAGGCGACAAGGCAACGGAGCCAAAAGTTGGTTTCATGCTCCATTCACCAGGACTCCTATCGCCCAACCCTCCTCCCTCTCCCACACTCTGTTTGCCGTGAAAGAACCCTTTTCCATGGCGACTCTTTAGAAATTTTCCTAGTATATTTCAGGCGAGCCATGGCAGACACACACTCACACAGAAAAAAGACGCCTGGCCACGACGTGTAAACTTTCATTTTCCTGGGGTTTTTTTGGTCGAAATGTTCCTCTAAAAATCTGAGGCTGCACGGTGAATGTTTTCCTTGTATCAAGGCTTTTGTGATCTGTCGTCTAGCCCACCGGCCTCGTGCTGCTGTGGCCCTGCTGCGTACAATGCTTTCCTTTTCTTTTTTTTGGGGGGGGAATTTCCGCAAGGCCTTTGTCTTAAAAGCTTTTGTGGTGAATTCTTTGAATTTCTCTGCTGTCGCTGCTGCATTTTGATGTTTCGCGAAAATTGCGCGACAAAATTCGCAAATTCTATGCACAAAGGAGCCAAAAATGCAGCAAACCCATTCCCTGCCGCCCAGCCCCATTAGCAGCCTCAAAGTCGTAAGAAAAACGATGAAAAATTCGACTTTACGTTGGAAAATCTTTGAAAACATCAAGGATTTGTCATACACAAAGGAATATATATCTCTCTATTCCTCTCCATGCTTTTCACACATCGACAGAGAACCACGGAGAAAGCTTCAACGTTCAATTTTAATTAATTAAAGCCACAGATTCGTGGGCGTGGTTCAACTCTGTCCACCGCTGCTGCTAACCTGTCAGCCAACTTGTCACTTTATCCCTTTGTGTAATTAGAAATTCTAAGACAAGCCTTCCCCCAGCCATTCCAGTCTGGAGAGTCTACCCCAGCCCTGGCTGTTGCCAGCTCTTTAATGACCCAAAGTTGTTTTACGAAGCCAAAGAAGTAGCTAATTATATAGTTTCGTTTCGAAAGCAAAGGAAATAGTTTCTAATGGAATGGTTTCTATTCTTAATTCTTATCAAGTTACGCATGGGGACTCGGAAGTATAAACAATTGTAGACCTGAAACTTCATTTAAAATATTTGTAAATAATTAAACAAAATAAGAAAAGTATAAAAGTAATTATCCAAATCTGTTGGAATTTAGAAAAAACACCCAGCATTATATTTGAAAAGACAAATACCTCAAATTGGAATTATCTTTAAATATATTTCCTTCAGCAGGAATAGCAGCATTTTTGAGGGGTTAATCCTTCAACCTCCAGCGGGACACGTATTCCTGGCATAACAAAAACCGGCAATCACCGAGGAGTCCTTCTCTTTCGGCGTGTTTGTTTTTTGCGGAAGGGATTTTTCGTCGGTCGAGAAAACGTGTTGCTGGCCACAAAAGTTTGCAGCCCGAAGGTGCGACGAAGGTGACGCGCGATGACTGGCCCCGTCCACATTTTTCCCCGCCCCGCCCCGCCCCGTCCCCCGAGCATTTGCCAGCTAGCTAGCTGCTGCACTCAACACGTTGACAAGTTTTCGAAAATTGTTGGCGGGAGCGGCGACAATTCGTCCGGTAGTCAGTAAGTCAGTCGAGTTACCCAGTTCGCTGCATACTTTTCGGGGCGCCTGTTTAGCAGGAATGCATTAGCCAGGCGAAAATGGAGGGGAGATAGGTGCTGAGCAGAGGGGGGAGGCCGGCAGGAGGTCCTTCCTTCCTCGCAGCTCCTTAAAGATTTATTATGGCTGTTGTTGCTGCTGTCCTTTGCTGCTTTCTGGTAGGTCTCGTGTGATAAAATGCTTGACACTTTTCTAAACGGCCAAACTTTTTGACTGCCAAGAGATTGTCCCTGCTCTGGTTCCTTTTTTTTTATAGCCGAGACAAGGGTATATTGCATTTTGGAAAATGTATGCCAGGGATAAAGAGTCTCGGGGTTGATTTTTCACATAAGTCTAGAGATTCGATTGAATTCGAGGATTCGGAGATACAAGTTGAATAATCTTAACGAGAGCTAATGAATATTAATTTTCTACTAGGGGTAAATCAGAAATCGCTAAATATAATATTAACACTACGATCCACGTTTATTTATTTAAGATATTCTTTAATATGTGAGATTATTACGGGTCAAAAGAGTCCTCATTTTTTAAAACGAAGATTTAGAGGTGTTTTCACAGGACAACTTAGCTCAGGAGTTTATAGGCTGTCATCAGCCATAGATACTGGGTATCTCTTAGCCGTAGCTCTACTCCCCATAGTTCTTTCTTGTTTTTTATGCTCCATAATGCTGGTTCCCATCCTTTTCATCCTTTTCATTCCGCTCTCTCTCTCTGTCTCTCTCTGCCTCTGCAGTTTGTTGACACTGTCGGGCTTAGAGAGCGCATAAAGTGGAAATGATTTACGCAGTTCACCTTGCTCCTTTGTGTGAGTGCGTGGGAGAGTGGCCAAGTGAGTGTGTGTGTGTGTGTGTGTGTGCTCACATCCTGTGGGCATAATAAATAGCCAAGCTTTTGGTTGGCAGTTTTGTCAAATAGCTCTTCTGAGCTTCAAAACACCTGAAAGCTGTTTTTTTTTCGGCCAGCCTAAGACTTGCCGAAGACCTGTGGCGAGAGCTTAGCCAAGAATTGTCACTGGAAAAAGAGTGAGGATGAAAAAAAGAAGTAGGTATCTCTGAGGTATAAAGTTTTCAATCAACTAGTCGGTCTTTTGAGCCTGGATTACCATTTTAAAAATATTGTACTCTACAAAAGAGTGTGCGAAATATATGAAATATATGAGCAACTGGATTTCCCAGAAAATATGATTTAAAAATGACGTATGCCTTGTCCCTGTGCCATCAAATAAAGGCCTGGCCTATGTAATTTATTTCTTTGCACCCTCTATCCCTTTAATCTCTCGCCATCCTCCTGGAAATTCAACAATCATTCGCTTTGGTGCTAATGGACAGTTTAGAGAGTCAGCCAAACGAGAAGATACTGGGGAACCAGCTGCACTTGGGCGAGGCTTACAGCGGAGCAAAATGAAATCATAAATGCCAGGACACGTGCCAGGACAACGTGCCTCCCGTTGCAACGAGGTGCTAAAGTTTTCTCTCCCGCATTCCCAGTCCCGTGTTTTCTCCTCGTTTTTTTTTTTTGGCAACTCCGGACGAGTCGCGAGTGGTTCGCATTCCGAATGCAAGTTAGTTAAATATTTAAATTTATTTATTGGACTTGGCTTGGCCTCTGCCTGGACTCCGGACTCGGGACTCCGCTGCAGCCAGGGCCATTTAAAATAATCAGAAAATAAAATAACTAAGGGGGATAGAGGTGGACTTACCGTGTGAATCCTTGGAGGATGCGCCTCCTCCTCCGCCGCCGCCACCTGGTCCGCCAGGACCCATGCTGCTGCCTCCGCCGGACATTCCAACGCCGGAAGTGGAATGCAGGCGCGCTAATGTGACCGGCATTAGCAGAGCCATCGCAAGGAGCAGGGCCATAAAAATTTTCCACATTGTTAACGTGGCCATTTGACTTTTATTGCACTTCATTTTCCCGGCTCGCCCTTTCTGTCTATATATATTTTTTATAATTTTTCCTTGACTCCTTCTCCGTTCGGTCCTTCTCCGCTTGTTGATTTTAATTTGATGTGACTTAAGTTGGATTTGGTTTGCAGATTTTGCACTGCACTCTTTCTCTCCTGTCCCGGGCTCCGATTCCGATTCCGATTGCGAATGCGACTCCTCCAGTTTCGGCTTCCCCCGGCTCCTAGTGGAAGCACATTTCGGCCTTCTCTGGGCTGCGGCTCCTCCCTTCCAGTGGCAGCAGCTGCAATCGAGAAGAGAGAGAAAGGGGGGAATGAATCCATTGGTTCCATTGGCTTGAGTATTGAAAAGTTTTTAGTTTGGAGGCTAGTTAAAAAGTTGAACAAGTTTCTTTTGCTCTTTTATTCAACTCTCTTTTTTAGACTTTTTTCTCCGTTAAAGTCAAGTTGAAGCCGCAATTATCGAGTTGTAAGGCGACGCGCCCTGTTAAGACCTCACACAGATGTTCATGTTCACAGCGTTTGGAAAACTCAATTTCGGGCAGAAAAGTTTCCCAAAGAGAGATGAGCAAGTTCGTCACCTTGCCGGAAAGTTTTTGGGGCCGGGGCTTTGGGTGAATCAAAAGGTGGTTTGACAACATTAGTCATGGAGTTTAAGGGGAGTAATTATTGAAGCGACAGTTCGGAGTGGAATAATAAAATATTACGACTCAAACTTTTAATTTTGTTGATGAAACCCCTGATTAGCCTAATAAGAGGTTTTTGGTACTGTATTTGAGTAAAGTCTTTCGGCCCTAAACAAATTGCTGGGTAAGTACACATTAGGATTGAATTTCTAAAGCTTCTCTGACAATTTTTTAATCCAGTATATTACTGTTTATAGCTTAAGATACATTAAATTCTTTTAATTGAAAAAGCAATTTATCTATTTTTTATTATTACAATAATATGGTAAAAACATTATATTTTTATAACAAAGAAAATTAAAATTTTACTGAATCATTTCATATTGATGTATTTATGGTGGCTGCCATGACTTGGAAATCAATATAAATGTGACTTAAAGTACGTCAGTGAATGCGAGATATTATTGGTCAGTAAAATTTCTTTGCCTGCTGTTGAAAATATGTTTAAATAATTTTTTTTTAAGAATGTGTATTATTTACTCAGCCGTTTCTACCATAAATAATAAAACAAAAATGTGGGATCTGTTTTTGCCATAAAATGCGAGCACAAATATTCATTATGATTATTTTTAATTTATTTATTTTATTTTTGTGAGGCCGCTGATAAATTGAATAGATACTACTGAAACAATTGCAGTATTATGCATACACAAATCAATCTGGTATAGCAAATAATACAATTATTAACATTGAAGTTTAAACATTTTTTTAACTCTAAGAGGTGCAGTTTAGTTTGAAGTTGGCTTAAAGAATCAATCAAAGTAAGATAAGTCTATAACGGTTTCATAGGTAAATAAATATATAACAAGAAGAATATAAAACTGACAAATTCATATTTAAAGCAACTAATTCTTTTCAAACACTTCTATCATCTAAAGGTTCCTTTTTTGTTTGTAAAATCCTAATACGAGCCCTATCAGCCATTTATAACATTTATTTATAGCCTAGTTTGACCCGATTGCAATTTCCCCTTCCTTTAGCCAGTTTCTATATGTACATATTAGGATATATGAAATCTTTATTTAAAATTAACCAACATTCCTACTTCTTTTTCGATTCGATGCTCCTTATATTATCTAAATTCCTATTGTACACAATATTTTATTTTAAAAACCCTTACAAGTGAACAGCGTTTGCCATTTTTTTCATTTAATTCAAAGAAAAACTCATTTGGTAACTGGCCTTTGGACATTTTTATGAAAATATATATTCTGTGAACCAAAATTAGAATACCAATTTTGTTTTATATTGAGGAATAGAATACAGAATACATCTACATATGTACATATATAACCTACTCTGCCTCTAACTTGGGCAATACAAAAAAATGCAAGCCACTGGAAATAATAAATAAAAACACAATATAAATATTAAATAGCAACAAAATAGTAATTGTGAAATTCGTTTTAGTTTGATTAAAAAAATTATAGTTTATCATTTGATTAAAATTGAACAAATATAATACTTGTTCTTTGTATTCATATATTCAGTTTACATTTTAATGAAATATAGCAAGACTTCCAAAACAAAATTTTTCATTGTTTTAACAATATTTTACCAACTGAATAACTGTCTATGAAAAATCGTTACACAAAGTACTATTTATTACCTACATATATTCTGTAAAATACTCATAATAAATATTTAGTTTAAAGTATAGGTTTAATCAGTAAATAAAGCATTTCGGTTTGGGTTGCATTACCGAATTCAATTCAAGTTCCCAGACCCAGACCGGAGCTGCAGATAAAACATCTACGCAAACAAAAAGTTACCATTTCCATTTGTCAACCCTACCCGCTCCCCAGCCAAGTATCTTTCCTCAACAATCTTTAGATTGGCAAGCAACGATAAAATTCGCCATAAGCAATATCCAACAAAGGACGAGAAATATTGCTTTTCCCTTAAAAAACAAAGAAAAAAAAGCGAAATAACTGACATAAAATAACGGTAGAAAAAATTGACACACGACTGAAGAACAAAAAGACATCTCATGTATCTCTGGTTGGAGAGAAGATGTCCCCAGAAAATAATAATGATTTGCAAATATACAAAGCGAGGACGCTGATGGGGAGGAAGGGAACTTAAAGGTGAGCCGTGGAAGAGGACAAAACGCTGACAAAGGCGAAAAAGGTAGCGCCAATAAACAGACCCAAAAGGTGGCCCACAAGCGGCAGGATGGCGGAGAGGAGATGGAGAGGATGTTGGCCCTGGGATGGCATAGACAAAAAGGCAAATCAATAGGCAACAAAGACGCAACCAAAAAATCAACCCAAAGATGGGCAGCATTTTTCAAGTCCTTTTGGTCGGTTCCCCCACACTCGGCTCTTCCTGTTCCGGCCACTCCCTCTCCCCCCCCCCCTCACACTGCCATTGTCATTTTGTCAACGCGTCCGCCGAGTGTCGTCCTGCTCCTTAATAATGATAAGAATGTAAGACAGCACAATAAGCGACCAAAAATATGGACGGCAGATAAGCAGCAAGGGGGGGGGGCCCCACCGCCGGAAAGGTGCCAATGTGGGGCAATATAATAATAATCATAAGAATAACGGAGGTTCTGCGCGCCCGCACCACTCAGCACAAAATAATGATGATAAAACTAATGGTCCGACTGGCAATTATAAAAAAAAAATTTGTTTAGGTTTAGGTTCTTTTTCCTTCCGCAAAAAAAAAGTGAGTGGAAATATTTAAGCTGCCTGACCATAGGGAGGAGGCTGATGGGGATGAGGGGAAGGGGCTCAACTTGAACTACACTTGAGCAATTTGCGCACAGTCGAGTGCGCACATTAAGCCACACAAAGGACGCCCTGCAACACAAACACACACCCAACAAACAACAAAAACAACAAATGGGCAATGGCAAAACCAACATGGCGTACAGCGAGCGGAAACGGAAACGTCGGCCGGCCGAGCTAGCGACCAGCAACAGAACCATCCAACCAATAGACAAACACAGAGGGGCAGTGGTGGGGCTGGTCCGAGGGACAAGTCCGTGAAACTAAAAAAAAAAAACAGATTTGAAGGAATAGGAGCCAGCGCAGGCTATGTGCAAATAATAAATACCCTTTAAAAGTATCGGAAGAGAAAGTATGCCGGCAAGCAGAAAAGATATAAAGCAAATTCATGAAAAAGCCTTCGAAAAGATATAGTTCACTTATTTTTATTTATATTTTGCGTTCATTAAATACTAAAGTGACCTAAAGTACTGTTTTACTGTTTAAGTGTTTTAAAGGGAGGAGAACTCATACATTCAATACATCAATTCGTTAAAAAATAAGTGTGTTCATTAACACAATTTCATGTTTTCGGGAATTCACGAATGGTAACTATGAATTCGGTAGCAATACATAAAATATGGCAGCACCAAGTGAGCTTTATTTAAATAAGGTGGCAACGTACGGAGAAAATTAAATTAAATTAAACAATTTGCAGTCAACACAGTTAAAGTAAGTTATAATGGAATTGGAATCAAAAAGAAGTCGTATTAAACTAATGCCGAGTGAAAAAACAAGGTGAAGGAGGACAAAACTAACAACAATTTTTGTATTTCATATTTTTACTAGTAAACAGCTGACTATATTGCACAGGTCTGGCATCTCTGTTAATATGAATGAATGAATTTGTGTATTCCGCATAAACAGGATTCTTTTTGATTTCACTTATTCAAGAACTCATGTATTCCGTAGCATTAACATAGCATAAACTTAGAAGAAATCACACTTTAAATGTGGCACTCGTCTGGAATAAAATTTGTTAGACATGTTAATAAAATAAGCAACTATATGATTTCTATAATTCTCATGTAGGAAATGCACACTTTACGGATATTACAAATATGAAAATTAACTTAAGTCTTGAAGAATCTTACTTTCTTTTAGGTTACAGAAATCCATATAAAAACTAATCCGAAGTTTACATTTTTTTCAAAGCGTACGATTTTATTATTTTAAAAATATTTATGTCGAGGAATTAAGAACAAATCAAGACTAACTAACGAGAATTCGAATAAAAGAATGACAAACCATAATAAAAATTCAATATGGCTGCAGTAAACAATTTTAAAATGATAATTCACCAACTAAAAGTAATTGGTTATAATTGAAAATCTGTTTCTTTTAAATTTTAAATTAATTTTCATAGTTTTTAGTCTTTAAAGGTAATTTAATTTATTTAAAAAAACTATTTCTTTTTGACTTGGTATCAGTTTCCTCAGTTCAATTATTCCTAAAATCTAAACTTGTGTAAATTTACTTTTTAATCCCTTTACTAATATTCAACCTTCGACATTGCATTCTAATTTGTTGTAATGAAATTTTTGTATTGATTAATCAGAGATTGTTTTGTTTAATATCTAAGAAAATTATTGTTTTTAATATGTGTTTAATCTTTGTCCTATTTAAAGAGAACTTCTCCTTTCTGGTTCAACATATCATATTTCGAGCCCAAAATATATAAAATGTTAAGTAGACCTGGCAAACTAAAGTCCGAAGTCATCCCTTACCCCAAGAATAAGGCATTAAACACACGTGACGCTGAAATAGGAATGAAAGGAAACATTTGATGGACATATTTTATTGCATGCAGTCATCGTCGGAGGCCTGTCGCAGGCTGCCATTCAGTGGCTGGCTGAGAGACGGCCGACGGATGGATGAACTGAAGTGCCCGGAGCCAGGATCTCCTGCAGCCGAGTAAGGACTCATGCACGGAGGCAATCCAGACAATAGTTGTGGCATTCCCCGCTCTACTCGACCGCCCCGCCCGCCTGTCAATGGCTGCCCAGCACTTCCTGACCCTCGATTGGCCCTCTCACTTTGTGTCTGGCCCGACTGCTCGTTGTAGTTTATTATTCCCGCCAGTCTCATTCTTTTCTATTTGGTCTAAATAAATTTTTATCATGTGCAAAGGGCCGGACAGGGCCGGGCCGGGCCGGGCAGAGCAAACAATCTCTTAGTCCGTCACTTCAATCTGCCATGCACTTGCTGCTACCTCATTCCGACCGCTAGTCATTCAGTCAGTTATTCATTCATTCAGCCACTCGCTTCCGCATCCCCTCGATGGTTGCCTGGACGCTGGCCTGTTTTGCCTGTTTCTTATAGTCTCTGTGGTTATTGAAGCGATCATTTGGAACATGCACAGAATTTTCCTTTGGTTTTTTCCCTTCCCATTCCACTCACTCTCCCTTCTCCCTTCTCCCTCCCCTGTCTCCCTATTCCCTTGCCAAACATTATTAATGGCAAAATCGTTTAATATGCGAAAAATTTAAGAAAATTGCTTTCATATTACGACATTAATGGCGGCGCGAACGATTCGATTGCGCCATATCTGATTTTTAGTGTCGTTGAGATTAATGCTTCCGCATTCCTGTACATTCTCACAAATAAATACATACATATATGTATGTAAAGACGGGCCAAGTCCTTGGTTGACATATGGCCAACACTTAAGCCACTGGCTTTATGCCACAGCAGAAGGCGAAATTTATGTGCTCGCAGGGGAAATATCTTTTCATGTCGCCCCCTCGCCGATGTATAAATATTTATTGTTCATATGTACTTGCGGTCAACCAATCGCAATCAAATTGTTTTCGAGCTCCTAGCGTGGCCCCCAGCTTGATTAACTTTGATGGTCTAGTTATTGATAAATATTAACATTTGTTTAGGGCTCTGAATGATATCCAATGATTTTCACTTAGATCTATGTCATTGTGCTAAATTATACAATAATATATTGGTTATTTACGCGTTTAATATAATATCATGATATTTTTTAAAGGAAATATATAACCGCTCTAACTTATATATATCAGTTTATATATAAAGGCTTGATAACAATTTTAAGAGCACAGAGCTTCGAGGTTTTGTATGGTTTTTGAATATTCAAAGGATAACAAGGCTTACAAAGCGACACAAAATACACATAATTTATATTACTATTTGTGTAAGCCATTTCTGTTTAATTTTAAAAGCTAAACATTATATATTGTATATGATTCATTAAACTTCTCCATTTATACGTAGAATATCCCTAAAATCTTTTAAAGATACTACCTTACCCTAATTTTCAGAATGACTTTCAACTGAAATATGTTCTTGCAAATGGTATACCAAATATGGCCAAACAAATTCGCCAAAGCGAAAAATCAAGAAATGGACTTAACCAGAGCAAAGCCCTGAACATACAAATCAAACAGATGCCACAAATGGGGAGATGAAAGGCCCGAATGAACGAGGGCTCCCCCCTCGCCTTGGTAAGCATTACCCTCCCGATGGCTGATTCAATAAACTTATGCAAATATTCAATTTGAGGAAGTTTTTTTGACAAATGATAAGGCCAAACAAAAGGCAGCCAGACAAATAAAGTTTTCACACCGAAAAACGAAGCAAAAAAGGCGCATGAATAAGGGATAAGGAAAGAGATATCCGGCGGGTTGCTTAGCAAAATTAAAATGGGAAATGCCGAGTTCTAAACAACTTTTCACCAGGTTTTCCATCATATACAAGGCATACCAATCAAGCTAAACAACTTATTCTTGGCTCCCTCACTCCCCTCCCCGCCCGCCTGCTCTTGTAAAAGGAAACCGAAGTAAATTTCAATTTAACCTTCATCGAGCAAAACTCATTTATATTTATAAATTCACCGACAACGCCGCAAAAAAAAAAAAGAAATAAAAATAAAAGCAGATAGAGAAAGAGACGGAATATGTAACCAGTATAAATAAATGCCAAGCGGAGGGCAAAGGAAAAACACAATAAATAAAAATGCGTGCGTCTGTGGCGGCATAATAAAATTGCACCGGGAGCAGTAGCAAAAAGAAAAACATCCAGACCTACCTACCTACAGACCGAGGCGAACCGGAAGCAAATTCAGGGAAGCTTTGTTGGGGGCGAGGAGAGCTAACGAATAATAAAAGTAAGGCAGGCCCACACGGAGAAGCGGCCAAAAGGGATAAAAATCCATCAAACTTGCAGATAAGCCACACACAGGCGATGAGATGAGAGCGCAAGGACGAGAACTCGGCGGAATATAGCCAAAAATGGAGACCTCTTCGACTCCGTCTCCGACTCTGGCTCTGATCACCCACACACAGCACAGCACAGCACAGCTCAGAATTTCCAGCACTGAGGGCGGCCATTGGCATCGTAAAAGGCAGAAATATTGCGCAAAATAATGTTTCATTTCGGTAAAATAACATACTCATCATTGAATATACAATATAAATGCAAAGACCAGGCCAAAGCCGAAGCCACTAAGGCCGAATGGGGCTGTTGGCCGCCCACCTTTAATGGCTGGCAGGGGCAGGGCCACTAAAATTCCCAGCAGGCCTCTTTGGCTGCCAGAAGTGTGTACACTTTAGTATTGAATTTCGCTGACTTACTTCATTTTAATGTCCTTGGTCCTAGGACTCAGCTGGGTGCACTAACAAGCAATTATGTGAAAATAAAACTGCTAATCTTGTAAACAAATTTGCATTAGCCCACTATACCTTCGAATTTATACATTCTATTCATTGTGAGTAATGCCAAAACTTCCTTTTAGATATATTGCTCTGCTTACAAATCAATCAATTGAGACAAAGCCAGACATTTGGCAACAAAAAGCCACCTACCTACCCACCAATATCCAACTGCTCGCAACGACTTCCATTGTATTTCCTGTTCCAGGAACTAAACTGAGCTCCCCCAGGACCTCGCTACCCACCTGAAGCATCTCCTGCAAAAGGTGAGAATTGTTTCGGAATCATTTGCAGCCACAGCCTGAGCCATCCTCCGCCGACCCTCCAGACATCTGTTTGCTTCTTTGGCGCGTTTTCGTGCCACGTCAGGTTTGTTTGCCGTTTGTTAATATACACTTTTTATGCCATTTCATTCTGTTACTGCTCGGATCGATTACTGTTCCAAGTGCCAGATACTTGAGCGTGAAATTCACAGAATAACGCACGTGTCTACCAGCCAGCCGCCTTTTATTCAAGTTGCTGATTCCGTCTGGTTTGTCTGTCATTAGGAAGATTGATTTCAAACGCGTGGAAAATGTTCCCTTTGGCGCTTTTGTTATTTGAAAAGCAGCACACGCAAACCGCTTCGTCCTTATTGGCATAGAAGCCTCATATTTTCAATTTGTTGTGTTATTTGGGACCCATATTGGCAGGATTTTATATAGTTTTTATGAGGTGTTTGGGAAATCTAGCATTTTAAAATATTTTCCCGGTATAAATCGAAGGAGTTTTAAAAAATATTTATACATATGAGAATATTCTTTATTAATAATTGTTTTTTAATATTTTATTAAAGTGGTCAAATATTTAGGAAATCGAGGATTTTTTCCCTGGTTTAGATCAAAGCATATGTTTTAAATATTTATAAATCCGTTGGTTATTACAAAATCTCACAAAGATCTTAGTTCAGTCAACCAGCAGTCTGGGATATATTTTTGTATTAGAGCTGAAAAAGGTTCTATCTTAGCAGTATTCCATATTTTTAATATTTTCAAGCGAATTATTCGATATATCGATATTAAGTGTTTTTGTAGACTTTCATTCAAAATTTAAGACAATAAAATTGATTGCAAAATTGAATTTACTTTAACCGTAGGCCCCAGATGTCATAGCTTCCCCAGTAAATTAAAGTTTTTTAAACCTAAGTCTACTTTCTGTAATAATAGTTATTTAAAATTGATCGATTTCTTGACAAAAAAAACTCAACATTTATATATATTTTTAAGTGATATATTCTAGACGCAATTCAAAATAGTAAACAGTTAGACCCACTTTCAGATATTCCTTAAATTCGACTTCAAAATAACAATAATTGAAATCCATTTTTTAATTATATTTTCCTTAAAGCTAGGTACGCAGCAGAGATAAAATTTAGCAACTCCATGAGTGCGAGAGAGATGCAAATACTTTTT
>JAEIIU010000342.1:0-37195 GCA_018874675.1 Drosophila baimaii | reverse complement strand
TAACAAATTATCTGCAAGGGTATATAAACTTCGGTTCCGCCCGAAGTTAGCTTTTCTTACTTGTTTTAAGCTGTATTTTATTAAAAAAAAAAAAAAACAATATTCAGGCGAATCACTAAAAAGGTAGTTAAAGCATAAATGGCATTTATTACTCGTTCTCAAGTTACACTTCAATAAAATGCCAATATAACAACAAGATGAGTAACGCCATACGTGGTGACTCCAGGCTTTCCTACAAATTTTATTCAGAAACCAGTGAGCCAACCTTCTCGTTCTGCACCTTAGACATTATATTGATCTTTGCTTTAACCAAATAATCCAGCATACTTGGCCCACTGTGCAGCATCACGATGACTTGGCACTGCACTTTGGCTATTACAATTATTGTTATTGTTACTGTTATTGCTTTATTGTTGCAGTTTATGGCATTGTCTGGATTCGCCATTAAAAAAGAGTGTTTTGCCTCAATCGGCTCGGCTTTTATGCTTTTTTGCATATCACAAGTTTTCCTCGGCCAGCTTCCAAAAAATAAATCGATAAACTTTCACCCTGCAGCATCTCGCTCCCATTAAAATGCCATTAAGATCTGGGAAAATTTGTCTTGCCAAAAATCCAAACAGCCATCGGATGATATCAATAAGCAATTGCTAGCCTAATTGCACTGATTAACGACCTCATCCCGTTTAAATTGTCTCACACACACACAGAGTAGTTAAAATAAAACCAAATAAGATACAAATAAAATAATATAAGCTGAACCCACGAATTTCACTTTCTAAGCCAACAGGTGAAATCTTTGGAGCTTCCTGTATATGCCCAAGGGAGAAACGGTGAAAAGAGCCCGGAAAAAAGTACCCGCGCGCTGTTAAAGATATATATTAAGAATAATTATATTTGAGTGAACCCAGCGAGGTTGCTGCTACCTCTTCTGTTTCCCATTTCTCCCAGGGCCAAATTGATAAGAAACAAGCCGGCAGAGAAGCTGAGAGAGAGAGAGACCCCTGCCATTCAGCGCTTAATGTTGCTCAATTAAATTCATTGAGCTGCATAAGCACCTTCCACCAACAACGCATAATTATGCAGATGTTGGCCATTTAAAGGCGGCCCCCCTTTTGTGCCCGCCCCGGCCGGCCCCTTTTCCACTTGGTGGAGATTGCATGTCAGGTCGGGCTCACAAATCGCGTCTAATTAGTGACCCGCAAATGAAGAAATTTTTCGGACACGAAACTAATTTCCCCCGTGCACTGTGAAAATCTATCTATAATTAGCTATAGAATTTCATGGAATAAATAAAGAACCAGGAATAATTTCAGAGTTTCTGAGATAAATATTAATTAATAATTACATTAAATATAAGTATGATACTAAACTACTTAAATATTTGTCTTCAAATTATTGTTATTTTATGTAGATTTAAATATTTATTCCATGAATATAAATACACATTTAAATATTATAAATAAGGGTTAATAAACTATTTTAAAAGAAAGTTGTTGAAGGCTTTCTATAAATGTATAATTTTTTATTTTATTATTATTATTTGCGAACTTTAAGGTGAAAGACATCTCCAATACCTTTTAATCTTTTTCCACAATTATTTGTAATTTAATTTAAAGAAAATTTATTTTTTCTTTATTTATCTTTTCTTGTTTTCCCCCCATTTTCCCCAGTGCATAAATATGCTTTCCTTCGCAACATGCAACTTTG
Organism: Drosophila baimaii; assembly: GCA_018874675.1. Classification (NCBI taxonomy): domain Eukaryota; kingdom Metazoa; phylum Arthropoda; class Insecta; order Diptera; family Drosophilidae; genus Drosophila; species Drosophila baimaii. The sequence goes on along the minus strand of JAEIIU010000342.1, from coordinate 35,488 downwards.
TTTTCGGGGTCTTGATATTTTGTGGACAGTTCTTGGCTTTGTTTTTGTTTTGCGGCTAATTTGTTGTTTTTAACTTTAATGATGCGAAAGAAAGTTACCAAAAACAGTGAAAGATACAAAAAAAAGAAGAAGCTCTCCGTTGGCATTTTTCTAATGATGCATATAAATCTGGCTGGCATCCAATAGCTCAAATCCGAACCCAAAGCCCTGCAACCAATATCTCTCTATGTCGCTTTTGGCATGCAAATTTCAGCCATCGGCTGTCCGGTCAATAATCAAAGCCAATCAATCAATATATATATATATGCTTTGGTCGGGGCATCTGAGCGCTCAGCTCGGATCTGGTCAGTGGCTCGGGATTGGGGTTGAGATTGAGACTGTGACTATGACTGTGACTGGGACTGGGGGGGAGTCATCGACGATGATGGCTCATAAATATTGAAAATGCAGACACCTTAGCAGCTCAGCTTAGCTTAGCTTTTTCTCCTCCTTTTGCTGCTGAAAGATGAGTGGAAATAATTAGTTATCGACGGCATCTGTGCAACAGTAGCCAAGTCAAGTCATATTGGCCCCGCTGCGTTCCGATGGGCGATGAAAATTGACTTTCGCCAAAATAATAATCAATCTTGGAATGTCTTGGAAACATAAATACTAGGATGGCTTCTTGCAGCCCGAGAAATTGCCTTGATTATGGCCTGATCTTGGATGGATTGAAGGAAAGCCATTTGAAGTCTGAAATTTTCCAGAGGAGTTTATTGCACTTTTTTTTTTGTTTAGAGAGGCTTAGTCATCTATCATATTTTTGCAAATCAGCAGATAGTAAAAAGGTTGAACAAATATTTTAAAAGATTATTCCTTAACAGTTCTTAAGTAATACAATTGAGGAACTTAAAAAATAAATTTAAAACATAATAGGGATTAGGGATGTACATATATCGTGGGGATCAGTTCGATATGATATATCAACAAAATGATCACGCTCAATAATATATCAAAAACATCGTTACGATTGATATTTCGAAATTTGAAATATCCAAAAATATCGCTTTGAACGTTAAAATATCAATATTATCGATAATATACATACATACATAGAAGACATAAACGAAAATTATATTTGATTTTTTTTTATTTATTTGTAGACTATATTTGTAACTAAATGTATTAGATTTTTATATTTTTTCCAGTTTGAAACTAAGCTTAAGCTCTTTTTTTTGTTACAGTTCGATATATTAAGAAGAACATCGCGCATATATGGATATATCGATATTTTATGCCATCTCTATTAGAGACTTATCCTGCAACTTATTTTGTTCAACAATTCTTTTGTTTGTTTTTTTATGGAATAAAGATTTATAAAGCTATATATATATATATATATTTATAAAAGATAATTGATACGTGTGCAATAATACACTTAATAATTAATAATCTAGATGTCATCTAATCTTCCCCTAATACAAGTGCTCCTCTATATATAGAACGACCTAACTTTCCTTAATCCAATTGTCAGTTGCGACTTTTACTGGGCCAAAAACAGAAAAGAGCAGCTTCTGGGGACAAGAATCCCCATGTTGATGTGAAAATTGTCTACCTCAAGAGATCCAAGATTGAGGACAACGCGGAGGAATGGTATGGGCGACAATGAATTATTTTCTCGACTCGGCGGCTAACTGTTGGCAATTTCGGTGTCTGCGGTGTCTGTGTCTGTTCTGTTTGTGGGCTAAAAGTGAGTGAATTTCATAGCTAGCCTAATGAAAAATGTACCGCGAGCTCCTTAAACTCTAATTAATGTTTTGCTTTTTTTTTTCTTGTTGTTAAAGAGTGTGTCTGTGTATGTTCATTCTTCGCTGGGCCTTGTTAAGGGGCTAATGCTATAAAAACTGTCTTCTGGCTGTGCCCATTCTGTCTGTTTTCATGTGGATGCCACAGCTAAGAGCAGCTTTCGGCTGCCTGCAGCATTTTTCCAAGATCTTTTGGCTAATTAGTTGGCACACTAAACGATTTTGAGGATCTCTTAAAGCCCAATATAAATCCGATTTATGCATTCTAAGCTAAGGCCTCATGGGGCTTCTGGTATTTCTCCCGGCTGTGGGTATTTCTCTCAACAGTTAATTTTTTTACGTGGCTCCGTCCTCTTCCGGCTAGCGCCATAAAAAAGTACTCATCTTTTTATGCCTCACTTCTTGGCATTTCGCACTGTATAACTTTACACCTCTTTCTTTCGGTAGAAAATTTAATGCTTTTTATAGGCATAATTCTTGATAATTTTTTGTTGTTCTGATTTTTTCTTTTTTTCTCCTGTCTTTTTTTACGGATTGTCTGTAATTGAATTTGTGGCAGGGCAGCGAGCTTCCCCAGGCTTCTTGAGGTATTTATTTAATTATACAAGCCGACGGGTCTTGACTTCTTGGCCAGCAGCTGCTTTCTAATCAACATTGGTCCAATGATTTGCATTTTCAGCTGCTTAAGCTTTGACTCGCCATGGAAATCAACGGCTTCTACGGTTACTTTTGCTTTAGTTTTTAATTGTTTTTGCTTGGCCAGAGGAGGTTTGAGAGAGGGGAAGCGGTTTCGGTTTGGGTTTTGATTTAGCCTGGGCTTCGGTTGAATAATTTTGATGGAGGAAGGAAGGCATGTGGCTATTCGGTCAAGAATCAAGGCATCCGAGTTCTATAATTGTCTGCTATTAGCATGAAGTGTAATTTTATGGCTTTATAATTGCCTGCATTTCGTTTCGTCTCTGAGACTGGCTGACGTGTTGGTTGAGAAGTTTTCGCTAAGGATTTTCCGTTGGCTATTTTACAATTGAGTTATTATCAAAGCTGGCAATTAGGTTTGTGGCCGGAAAATAGGAGAATCCGATTAGAGTTAATTTTTTTATTTTGTCTTGATATTTTATGGTAATTATATTTAATGTATGCACTTTTTTAATTATGTAAAAATTTTATTTGAAATGTGTATGAATTTATGATGATGTAAAGACATTGAGATCTCATAATTTACATGTAGACGTTGATATATTTTGCAGACAAAAAGTAGGCAATGCATTTTTACATAAAACATGTGTCCAAAAGTATGCTTTGAAAATTTTTAAGGCAAGAGCCAAGCAGTAAATGTGTGTGTAAATCATGCTTTTTGTGGTATACTTTAGAGGGCAGGTATAACCAAAGTTAAAAGATTTTTAACTACATCAATAAAAGTATTAAATAATAAAATATATATTTTCTGAAACATAATTAAAATAAATCAAATAAAAAAACTTCAAAACCTATTAGTTTTTTTTTATAAATTAAAATTTATTTGTTGCCTTTTTACAAGTGTTTAAACTTAAACATCGCTCGTTTCGTTGCCCTATTTTTCGGAGCTTAAATCGATGTACATAATGCATAGGTTAAGAGGGGGGTAAAGTAGGAGGAGTCATGGGTGTGGTTACTAATTTGCAAAATAATAGATTTGTTTCGGGTTTTATTTTTCGAAAGCCTTTGCGCAATTTCTAGATTAATATACGAATTCCCTGGCCACGTAGAGTTCATGGAAATTGCACTAAAACCGCTGCCAGAGTTGCCACAGTTTCGAACTGCCCTCGTCGTCCCTTGTCGTACTCAAGCTCTATGAATTATTCAATGACATATATATATGTTATATCCTTATCCTTACGATAACTAACTGCACCTCTTGCGTTTGGCACATCATCATCATCATCTTTGAAATATGCTGCGTTTCTCGTGTCATTTCCGTTTCCGTTTAAATTATAAACCGAAACTGTTTTAGTTATACATACAGATACAAATACACATACATATATAGAAATATATACAATTTATGCGGGTTAGATTACGAGTATAGTTTGTTGCTATATTACATATGCGAACCTCGCTGCCTGGGTTCTTGTTTTTTTTTTTTGTTTTCATAAATATTCATTACAAATTATTTTGTATAACAAACTGCGCACATTTCGGGTTCTTAAAACTAATTAAATATTTATATCATACGTTTTATGACCAAAATTTGGTAGCAAAAGAAACACACACTCACGCACACTCGTGAATCTGGATCTGTGCGTTTTATTTTAAGTTCTAGGCATTTGTATTTGTTCGTTAATCCTTTTTTCTTTTTTTTTCTCATTAATTGGTAACTTGGCGAGACTCAATTGGCTCAGTCGATATATCTATATAGTAGCTGCTCTCTCCCGCTGTCCTCCTTTACAATGTGTGTGTGTTTTTGTTTTTGTTTTTTCTGTGTGTGGAATGATAATTCCAACTGTTCCGCCTGCTGATTGGGTGATCGCCACGCTCAATCGTTGGCCATGCAATACCCGGAATAGGTCTGTATGTTATCCTCCAGAAAGCTCTCGCCGGCTATCACGCCGGATTGTGTGTGATGGCTGGGACAGCGGTGTCCTTTGGGGCACTGGCACAGGGCATTGATGTTCACCTCGTCCAGGAATTCCTGGCGCTTTCGTACCGTGAACAATTTGCAAGGCTGCTTCCGCTGGCAGCGAAGGCGCTGGAATTAAAATATAAATTAATATTTTAGTTACATTTTTTAATTGGGAATATCTCTACGACTTACCGTCACAGGGGAGCAGGCAAAGAGGTATCTGTAGCCAGGACTGCCCTCGCCAACGGGCTCTCTCTTGGTCAGATAAGTCACCGAATTCCTGGGACACCGACAGTGCACTATCTGCTCCGTCACATTCAGCTCGGCTGCCGTGGTCAAGGTCCAAGTGTAGTCACGGAAGTGTCTAGAAAAATAGGGAAATATTTTGATTAGAAAAAGATTTAAAGAATTTTCTAATCAGACAATTATTGTGATTTTTAATAACTAAATATATTAACTTCACTAAACAATTTATTTCTTAAATATTTTGTAATAAACTTACTTGCAAACGGGCAACTTGTGAACCGGCTGACACATCTTATAGTGCCTGGTCTTATCGGCAATGGTATGGCCATCTTCCACGCCCAAACTGCTGGGACAGCCGCCAATAAAGCTGGCTGGCGTCTCCTTTAAGCCCCGATGTCCCGAGTGCCTCATGTGGGCGGGACCACGTGGAAATTCATTGTCCTGCACCTCCGCATAGGGCAGGGCATCATTGTAGTCTGGCGACAAATCCAGCTCGTCCTCATGGACGGCGCCCAGCTTTTGCATCAGCTTCTTCAGATGCAAACTCTCGAATTTCTTATCCTGGAATTCGCCCAACAGCATACGCTTGTGCTGCAGCATTTTCTCCCGCTCGTAGTAGTTTCGGTATTTCAAGGAATCCGCCGCTCCTGCCAGATTGTGACTATGATGATGGATGATCACATTGTTGGGCATCCGATTCGATTCGGGACACCGGCATTGTCGCTCAATCCAAGGGGTTTCGTACAAATCAATCTTGGAGCAAACGGCATTCGGGGCACAAATGGGCAAGTCATCCTCAGAGTCCTGAAAGGGGAAGAAGATATTGTTGGGTTAGCAAAATTAAGAGAAAATATTTATAAAACTTTAAATAACTAAAAGAATTTAATAAAAGATACATAAAACCTTGCTTTAAAAATTACTTAAAGCTTAAAGTCTGGCCAGAACCTATTTAGCAGTTCATTTGGAGTCATAAAAATATATCTGCATAATTCCCCGAAATCCCAGTGATTATACGCTAGAATCTCCATATGATAAACAAACCATAAAGGCAAACTTTCCATGGAATGTCTGGGAACCCTTCAATAATAGCCGCTTGTGTCAACATAATCTTGCCAACTTGATTAACATAACTACCCAAGATTGCTCCAAGACCAAGGATATCTTTGGTTTGTTTGTTCACCAACAAATACACTTCCCATTAATTGAATTCTCTAAACAGAGTCCCAAAAGTTCGCCTCTGTGTGTTGTGTGTTGTTTGCTTTGCCTTTGAGTTTGGGACCAATAAAAACTTATGTATTGTGTCCTGTTTTTGTGTCGTCCTGCTGGCCGTAACATAAAAACCAACAACTAGCAACAACTGTGTCTGTTGGTTGGATGGAGTGTATATAGTATGTGCTTTTCGAGGATGCCACTCCAGAGGCCGATGATATTCCTTCTATCATTCGATTTTATTGTTAGTGACTCTCGACGACAACAGGTTTCCAATGAAATTATCGAAAGCAATCAATTTTTTAAGTGGAACTGTCGCGCACCTTGTTCTTCTTCGTTTTTTGATCCCTTTTTCTCGAGGGTTTTCCTTTTTTTTTTTGCCTTTTGTTTGGTTTCAATTTCATTTCTCTCTCCCTTATTTTTTCTTGATTTTTATTCAAATTATTTTTGGGTATTTTTTTCGTGTTCTCCTTGTGGCTTGCACCTGCTGCTACCTGAGCTGCTTAGGGTCATTCCAGGGGATCCTTTTCTCAGTCCAAGAAGGAGACTGGCTGCATACCGGAAGTCCGGAAGTGATTTAGTGCAACGAACGGAAGTAAATAAGTGAGTGCGCACACACACACAGAGACACACAGCCAGTCAGGATTAGCTGTTAGGTGTGAGAGGGGGAAGAGGATTGAAAGCCAGGCCGGAAGTGATTCCGGAACAGGTTGGTGGTTGTCCTGACCTTTTACCTTTTTGCTCAATTGAACAGCTCAGCGTTCTCTATGACAATTCTCCACCTCCTACACCAGCACTCTCTTCCGGATGTTGTCTGCCAGCCGCCTTCCTTATCCCCTTTATTAGTTTTATTTACTTCCTGATTTTGTTGTTGTATTTTTTTTGTTTTTATTTTTAGAATGCCGCGACTTCCTTCCGGAACTTCTCTTTTTTCCCACACATATGTACATACACTCACAGATTTTTGACCTAGTTTCGTTGGCAGTTGCCACCTGCCGCCAAAGTCCTTAACCCTTTTTTTTCATTCGTTGAGCAGATTTGTTTTCACTTTGATTATATTCACATTTCATGCCGGAGGAGCCTCGAGCATTGCTGAGATTCTTTTCGAGTTCAAGTTAAAGGGGGGAGGGAGCCCCAGATCCATTGTCAATTCACCCCAGGATATGGCAGGATATGCACGAAGTGAATAAGGGGGCACATTGAGTAAGCAGCGTGAGAAATTCTTTGAAATTCGAGCATGTTTATTGAGATTTCTTCCCCTTCAGTTTAGTGCCAGTTTTGTGTGTTTTTTCCCCTCTGTCTCTCTCTCTCTCTTTTTAGTTTCTGTTGTGTCGGGAAATGGCACTTCAAAGACATCACCGTTATTCGTATAAAATTTTACATATTGATAAGCAAATCATAGGGCCAAAGGGAGGGGAGCAGCAAATATCAAAGAAGACATGCTTCAACGACATTCCAATGGCATCAGCTCATCTCTCAGCTCACAATAGGTGCACGGAGAGAAATTTGGGAAAGAAATTAATTTTAAATTAAAATAAACTCTACAAAAATATGAAGAACATATAAAACAAGGTTCGTTTTAGGGGAATTACCTTAAAAAATATGGTTTTAAACTCTCGAAATTATTTAACAAAATTTTAGGTGAGACTTTTTACATTTTTACAAGTTCTGCATAAGGTTAGCCCAGCAATTCTTTTACAAAATTTTAATTTAAACAAAAAAATGATCTTATTTTTTTTCTGTGCACTCGTAGAATCAACTTATAAACAATACGAAAGTTTCTTTCGCGGCAAAGAAGCTGGAAGAGTAGTAAAAGTTTTGCCGACAAGACAACAACAAAAAAAGAGAGACACAAAAACACTGAAAAAACAAACACAAGAAGCGCTTAGGGGAGAAAGAGGAGAGGAGTGGAGGAGAGTGGAGTGAGGAGGCGACCGGATTTCCGGTTTAACAGCTCCCCAAAGAAAAGGGGCGGGGACCGAGTGGAGCAAAGCTGCCGCTGCTGCTGCTGCCACACTTTATAATTTGCTCGATCTCCATCAAGAGCACGCGTGTCCCACTCCCCAAAAGAGTCAAACAATTAGCCTCATGTGTCAAAGTGCAGTGCCAGCGGAAGTTGAGAACGCGCCAAAGACAATGAAAGAGTTGGAGTTACCCCACCCAACCCCCAGAATATCCCCCTTTGCCCCCTATGACACCCAGCTGGCGGTGGTCACTGCCACTGCTGCAACGTGAGGCGGCAAGCATTGACGAACTTTTGTGACTTTTGATTTCAATGAAAAGCCGCCTGAGGCCTGCGGAACAAAAAAAAACAAAAAATGAAGAAGGAAACACTTCTCCCATAGCATCTCTTTAATTGAATCAAATTAACCCCGCACACAACCCCCAGAAATAGGTGGGGGTAAGGGTAGCAGGGGAACTCCCTCTCAATGGCATTCTTGTAGATACCTCTCTCGCTCTCTCTGGTAGATACTCGTAATGTGTAGTGCCCCATAGCTGTCATGCCTCATGTGGTTGCCTGAATGCCGGGAATGCCACTCCACTCCACGCAACGGAAGTGAGGTGTCTTGAATTGCACACAGTGGGGTCTATATGAAGGGAGATTCTAAGGGAATTTTAACTTTTATTTAAGCTTCTCTGAGATTTATTATTAATAATAAATAATAAAATATGGGCACCCCTGCTGAAGCTAAAATTTAAACAAAAATACCTTCCCGTATATGAAATATTAATGATTACCCATGCTGACATATATAAATTCTAGCTATTATTAAGGCTTCTTTAAGATTGATAACAAATAATACAAGTTAAAAGAATGGGCACCCCTGCTGAAGCTAGAATTTAATCAAAAATACTTCCTATAAAATATATATCAATGATTGCCCATGCTGACGAATATAATTTTTAGCTTTTAGCTTAAGCTTCTCTTAGATTAAGAATAAATAATAAATAATATAAGAATGGGCACCCCTGCTAATGCTAGAATCTTAACAAAAATACAAAATACTTTAGTAAATGATAAATTAATGATTACCCATGCTGACAAAGGTTATAATTGTTCCATTTCAAAGGTTGCTCTGATTTATACAGTTTTTTTTCAAATAGGAAAACCCAACAATGACTTACAGGTTTTTTGGCGAATCGAGATTTCGTCAGTGGCTACACCTGCCGCCGCCCCGCTCATCTGGTGCTATCAATAACTGCCTAACCGAAGGACAATCAATGACATAAATTTCCACACAACAAAAACAGAAAGATGTCTGTGTTTTTTTTCTTCTTTTTCCTGGTGCAACAGTTGGTTCTCTATATGGAGAACCCCCGCCCCTGGACTTTTCCCCCGGTGCTCTCTCGGTGTCTGGGTTCCCATGAGGGCGTTGACGCACACACGACGATCAACGTCCGGAGACCGGAGATTTTTCCGATTTTCCATTCCGACCGTTAGACGCGACGGATGGCAGCAGCCTGCCGCCTGGCACAAGTGTGTTGGGCCATCAGGTAGCCCCTGCTCGGTACCATATATCCTATCCCTAACCCTCGGCCCGCTGTTATCTTTTGTCTGTGCGTTAATGATTTTTCTATACATTTCCTTTTCACATTGTTTTTTTTCCTCTTCTTCTGGTGCTGCTTCCCCGGCTCCTAACATGGGATCTTCTTCGTGGGTTTATTTCAGTTTTTTTTTTTGACTAGAGAATTATGCAATCTGGCGTCGTCATGTGGCCAGAGCAAAGCGGAAGTATGCCGGGCTCAGCCTCTGTTTTAGTCCCGGTCAAGTCCGGTCCCCGACTACCACCGATAATATGGATGATGGGATGATGGGCTTCAAAACTCGGTGTGTTTACACGAAAATTCAATTAAAATTGTTAGAAACGGATGTGGAAGATGTGGAAGATGTGGAGGAAGAGCTCCGAAGAAGCGGAAGTAACACGGAAGTTGTTAGGTCACTAGCTGCTGCCTGACTGCCAGCCTCCTCTCTCCGCCATCTCCCGATTCCGATTCCGCGTCCCACAGAATTCCAGTGAAAACTCAACTCAACTTAACTCAAGCTGAGCTCTTAGAGAGCCGGAAGTAGAAAAGATTTGTGTGCTGACTGGCCGCCTGGCTCCTCGAAAAAAGTGAAGAAGAAAAATAAATATAATAATACTTTGCATAGGCGAGACCCGGGAGTCGGGGGCATTGCCAAGGGGCAGCACGCAGACGACTGACCGTGCCACTTTTGCTCGCTTTTTTACCATGTTTTTTTTGCTGCTTCTTCTTCTTTTTCTGGATTGCCTTAACGGAAGCATGCCCCAACCGCAAACAAGCAGAGAAAAAACATTTTCATTCATAAAACAGCAGAAATTCCAAAAGGAAGCGGGCAAAAGCCAACAACAGACAACAGTAGAAATATTATAAGAATGTCAGCACAAATCGGGGAGTTAAGGAAGTTTAAATACTCTAACTAGGAAAAGGTTGGAACGTATTTATTTATGTATTATTTCGATCATAAAAAAGGCTGATTTGTGTGGGAAAATATACTAAGTTATACCTTTGGTAAAGCTTTAACTGAATTTAAATAAAATTCCGAACATTTTTATACTAAAAGCTGCTTATTTAAATTGCTTTCTCTATGCAAAAGGAATGATTATGTTTTAAGTACTAAATAAATAACTGAAAAAATGTATTGTTGTACTCATCAAAAAGATAGATTTTTGTGGATATAGTAAATTATAGAAATATAAGGCTTTACTTGAATTTAAATAAAATATAGAACATCTTTTCATCTTAAATAATAAATAAATAACCGAGTAAAATTAGATGATAGCAAGATTAATTTTATTGCAATTAATGAGTTATAATTGCAATAAAATTAATCTTGCTATCATCTACTTTTAATAATTTCTAAATACGTTTTATGGTTAAATATTTGATATAAATATTTTTATAAGCACAGCTCTGGCTTTTCCCAACTCTTTATCAATTTTTAAAAAAGTTTTTTAGACATTTTTGTTGCAAAATATTTTATTGAAAATATTTCCTTAATCCAAGCTCTTTTATATAGTTTATAATACTCAAGGCAATTGTCAAGGATTGTGCAGGGTATTTTGCTGGGAAACTGGTTTCTCCGGGGGGCAAGCCAATTGCAGCTGAAGCAGCAACAGCGACCAAGCAACAGGGGGAAGTTGCCACTGCCACTGCCCCTGCCGCCGCTGTGGCCGCTGCTGCTGATGGTTGATTTTTGCGTAGCTTGTTGATCGTCACAATTAATGAACGTCTACGCACACGGACATCCACAAACCACATCCACATCCACATCCACATCCTCAACCACAATCACTCTCAGCTGCTTGTGATGTGGCTGCTGCTGCCACAACGGAACGGAAAAAAGTAATTCATTCATTCATTCATTCAGCAACAACGTGGCATAGTTGTTTGTGGCTTTTTTTTTATTTTAGCTGTGCCTCCTCTGTGGCCATTGTAATTGTTGCTTTGGCCAAAAGGAAAATAACACAACCGCAAAATGTTGCCGACTTTAAAGGGGGCGGGGAGCCCCTCTATAAACATGTTGCCCATGGCCAGCAGCTTGCAGCTTGCAACTTCCAACAATTGCTGTTTGCTGGCAATGTTGCTGCTGCTGCTGCTGCCGCTGTGCTGTTGCCTCCTTTTACGCGCTTGCCGCCAAATAAATAAATCTTGGCTACAATGCCGATTGCTTGTTGCCGGGGATTTTTATGAATGAATGAATGAATGGCCCCGGCCAGCTAGCAAAAATGAAAAGTTGCCCGGCTGCAAACAGGCTTTGCCTGTTTTTTCTTCTTTTTTTTTATTATTTATTTATTTTTCTTTGCAAAAAAAGGGGGAAAAATCGCGCGCAAAACGCCACCAAAACGCTGGCAAACTGTTTTTTTGTTTTGTTGTGCTTGTTTTTGTTTTCTGATAATTACGAGCAAAGTCGCCCCGTTGTTGCCACGCCCCGTTTGCCATCGAATTTGTTGTTTACTCCGTCGCCGTCTGCGTGCGTTTTTATGAATGAAAGACGAGCGAGCGGCGGCCACAACTACAAAAACATCATCACTCGTTTTGTGTTGGCTTTTGCTTATTTATAGTTAATTTATTTTTTTGCTACGCCATCGCTTTACTTTTTTTTTTTCTTTCTTCTCCCTCTGTTGCGCTTTGTTATTATTATTGTATAAACAAATTGCGCCTTTGGGCACGTAATTAGCACACTTACACGATCGGAAAATGCTCATCGTCCCCGTCCCCCCTGGCTGCTTTCTTTCGGAAATTGGAACGTGTCCATCAATAACTGTAACAAGGCCTCTTTCACTCCACTCACCGGTTGCCAGCAGCAGCAAAAGCGGAAGTGTTCCAAGCCACATTTCCGCCTGGCCAGCAGTACGAACGATCGCGGCGGCGACAGAGAAATGTCCAAAAGTGGCACAAAGCCAAGCCCGAACAATGGGAGCAGCCGGGCGGAGACATGAGAGATCTTAGAAATCAACAACGTCAAGTGGATCTACATATATCGATTGGAATATGGAGATTGGAATGCAGGAGGAGGAGGTCTGGCAGCCATCGAGATCGAGAGATTTGCTTGACCTCACATTTTGGAAATATATAATTATTATGCTAATTGTTTTTTTTTTTTTGGGAATAAATATGGGGGATTTTTCAGTATTTTGAAGTGGAAAAATATCTTTATCTTTATTTTTATCGGAATTAAATGGTTTTGAAGTGAGCTGCTGTTTCTATTTAATCAGTGGGATAATGGTTTCAGATATGATTAGGTTTTATAGTTATATGTTTTCTAAAATGCATTTTAAATGTGATTATAATATTCTCCACATATAGCTTAGTACGCTTTCCATTGTGCTTGTGGTCTTTATTCTAAAATATTATCCTTATAATTCAAAGAACTTTCCAAGATGAAGCCATATTTATCCTCTATATAATTCTTTGAAAAAATATTAAGGCACAGAAAGTCCTTTAAAAATAAGTTTAAAATTTTATTTTTGTTTAAATAAACTTACCCTTAATATTGTTATTAGAGCATTTCTTTAAAAATATGTTACTGTTGTTATTTAAATGAAATTTGCCTTAATATTGTTTTAAAAAATGACACGAATACAAAATAATAAAAATGTTAAATAAGAAATATACCTGAAAGTTAATAATTTTCATTACGAACCCCTCAAGTTTAGTTATATTTTTTAAGAAACTAAATATCGCTTTTTGACATATAAAAGTATTTAAATAAATTTATAAAAAATTATTTTATTAATCATTGTTGTAAGAAGAGCATTTAAAGCCGCGACTATAGCATTGTTAGCCTCCCTTATTCTTTTTCTGTGGTTAATTCATATAAGAAAAAAAATGAGATATATGTATATATATTTATATCTATAAAAGTTGACTTGGCGCGCGCGCCAACAACAAAGTATATATATTGTAGAAGAAGAAGCCGAGAGAAAAAAAAAGTGGGCAAACTAGTTTTTTGGTATCCGAGCATCCGTTGGCTCAGGTTGTGGCTGTAGTTGTTGCCACTGCCGCTTTGAGGCATTTTTCTCAATGGAGCTCTCCGAGATTGTAGACTTGAACATTTTTTAGGTGAATAATTGCGGTATGCTGCTGCCGTCCGTCCATTGGTTGTTTTTTATGCAAATATTTTTTTTTTTATATGTATGTTTGTGCCTATCTGTGTCTGCGGCATCCAGACACACTTAACCGATATCTACATACATATATTTATATTGTATATATTGCCATTGTTGTTGCCTACTGTCTACTCTCTTTCAATATTTGTTTGTCTTTTTTTATGATTATTATTTTTTTTTTGTGCCCTCTCGAATCGCATTGAATAATTTCTATATTTAGCATAAGAAAAAAAATTCCATCATTGAGAAAAAAAGCATAGATTGAAATTATGAAAACATGATATGCGAAATCAAGGGAAGCCATTCGATTCGATTCATTATGGAATTAAAGGCTTATGTTCGAAGGTAGAAGGTATTAAGTTGGTTGGTAATAATAAATAAATATATAGTTTTACATAATCCCAACAAGACAAGATAAGTTCCCAAGTTAATAAGACTAATTGTGTGATACAGCGACTGATTCAATCAAATTCCATCGAAGTAAACCAATTCTGGGTAAGATCAGTGATTGATCAATTAGAGAGGGTTCGCTGGAAGTTCCCCACTAAATTAACGATAGTTCCCATCGTAGAAATTCATTCACAAGAATCCCAGATACATATATACCCAGTTCGTTCATTCACCAGAAACCAAACCCATTGATGGTTTCTCTGAAAAAAAATCAGAATAAACTGATGAGCATAAATTTCAACGAAGCAGATCAACGATCTACAAAACTAGTTCGAAGATGGCCAAATTAAATATTGTCAAATCATGGCAAACATATCGGATGTATTGATTAGCATACAAATTCCATAAATTATTTCCAGAGAGAGAGGTGTGGCCGCGGACCAACGAGAGATTTAAAGATTTATGTAGACATGTTATTTCATAAATATTTATTGCGCATACGCACTGTGTTGGATCGCTTGTTTCTCAGGGTGGCTTTGTGGCCCACAAAAGCGTTTTCACACCTGGCCCCGCATTCAGATAGAAAAAAAAACGCCCACATAACAGAACCAAACTTGGTCAAAACTCTCGAAGGGAAACGGAAGAGTTGTTTATGCTGGGGATCCATGCTTGATTTGTTTATGCATTTCCCAGTCAATTGGAATTTGTGGCAGCCTCTTTTGATATTCCCTTTCCCCCCACTCTCCACACGATTGGCTTTGGCTTTGGCTGTGGCTTTTGGCCATGCCACGCGCACACACATCGAACCGACGAACCGTCGACTTGTTTAGGCCAAATATGCGTGGCTGATCTGTTTGTATATGGCCAACAAATTGCCCGATCTGTTGTTGTTGCTGTTGTTGTTAGTGTTGTTGCTGTTGGCTTTAGCCATTCATACATTTGGACGGTCTGTCGCTTTGGCATTCATTCATTCATTCATTCATTCAGAGATTGACTTGCCCAGCCAAGCGAGAAGTTGAAGTCGCTGACGTAGCAGTTGCTCGCTGCTCATCCAGCGTTTACGTTTTTCATTCACTTAAACACACATGTACACGAAGAGAAAAAATATTTATTTAACTATAGAATATGTCTGCAACTTATCACATTTTTTATATTTAAAAATAATAATTAATAGTAATTTTATTCATCATTTAAAAACTTCATTTATTAAGCCTTATTTTTATTACTTGTTTGAAAAATTAGCTTCGGCCTAAAAGTTATTTTTGGTGATCAATGGATCTTCTTTTTAAATATATTGATAAATAAATTATGTAAGGAATGTATTATTTAAAATCAGGAGCTTGGATTTAAAACTTAGTTTGTGAATCATTGGATGTTATTTTTAAAAATGTTGATAAGGAAAACATTGTTAAATATAATAACTTCGACCTAATATTTCTCTTGTTGATAAAAAGATCTAATATTTTGATAAATTAATTATATATGGAAACTTCCTTTATTATTTAATATTTCATAATTAAAATTCTTGAAGGTTTCAAGCTTATACTCAAAGAACTCTTTAAAATTATTGTATTCTTATTAAACTCTTTTCTTTTAATTTATGTTTTTTTAGAGAATAAATATATATTATTTTCTCCCTGTACACACTCACACATCCACCATCTCCAGACCCCTCTTGCCTTGCCCACTCCCCCTTGAAGTTCACCCATTATACCATGCCATATCGTACCATACCATGCCATACCATACCATACCATGCCATGCCTTGCCATACCATCACCTTCATTATGGCCAACATTATCATCAGAATCATCAACATCTTCATCATCATCATCTTCATCATCGACTTGGTCGTAGTCGTCGTGGTCGTATTTCATTCATGAATTTTCTTTCATTCAGGTCTTCCCCTTCTCTCTCTCTCCCTCGTTCCTCCCCCCTGCTCTGGCCCGCTCTCTGGGCTGTTGTTGAAAACGTTTTTAAATACCGGAACTGAATGTTTAGCGCTTTTAAGCATGGGAACTTTTTGTTTTCTTCTATCAACTTTTCTCTCCCAGAGCAGCCTCCTTCCTCCGCTGAGTGCTGCCGCTGCCGCTGCCGCTGCCCCTGCCTTTTGTGGATCTATTCCGTTGTGTTCTATTCTCCAATAAGGCGTTTTTATTGCAAGTTTCCAAACAACAGGAATTCTCTGCTCAATTTTTGTTGTCTCTCTCTCTCTTTGGTATTTGTTTTTTGTGTGTGTTTTTGTCTATTTTAGGTGTTGTGTTGTGATGTTGTTTTGTTATGCTTTTTTTTTATATGCGTTTAGAATTTATTGCAGGCATTCGGATTTCCAAATTTATGAGCCAAGTCGAAAACAGAGCACATTGGCTTAAAAGAAGGTTAAGGGGTATGATATCTAGGGGTTGAGGTAGGGGGATACCAAGTTTAAGATCGCTTGCTTGAAGGATATATTAAATATAACAAAAACAGAGTACATTGGCTGAGAAGAAGGTTAAAGGATATATTATCTAGGGGTTAGGGAATTGGGATACCAAGTTTCAGATCTCTTGCTCATATATAAGGCTTTTGAGCTTATAATATAACTAAATAGATCTAATCTTATAATATC
Organism: Drosophila baimaii; assembly: GCA_018874675.1. Classification (NCBI taxonomy): domain Eukaryota; kingdom Metazoa; phylum Arthropoda; class Insecta; order Diptera; family Drosophilidae; genus Drosophila; species Drosophila baimaii. The sequence continues at coordinate 19,021 of JAEIIU010000342.1, read as the reverse complement.
TAAGAGATAGCTTCTTCGTTTATTAAAATATTGTCAAGATCTTACATCACTTTGAGTTAAAGGGTATATTATATAGGGGTTAAGGAAGTGGGATACCAAGTTTCAGATCTTTTACTTGAATGACATGTCATAGGTAAGGTTTCTGAGCTTATAATAGATCTGATCTTCTAATATCTAATAGATTTCTTCTTCGTTTATTTCAAGATTCCCCAGATCTTATATCACTTGAAGTGTCTACAGATCAGTGATCTTTCCTAAGGGTATTCCCAGGTCGAACCTCTTTGGTGCCCCCGCCCAGCCCCATTCCTTGCTTTGTTTATATTGTCAATATTTTCCTTTTGATTACTGTTGATATTTCACGCCTCGGCCTCGGAGAGCAATGCAATATACAACATACATACATACCTACATAACATATACACCAACTCAGAATTCGATTTACAGGGCGTGTTCCCCCATATGACATTTGACATAATAGATTTCCGATACATGATATATGGCATGCCTCACGGCCTCTTGATTTATGGCCAGCGAGAGATCGGGATCGGGATCGGGATCGGGAGTGGAACACAATGAATGGGGGAAACCCGACTTGACCTATGATCAGAATTCGCATTGTAATGGATTTCGTTGGAACCGATAAGACGCCAAGATATATCATGTTGGATCTGGCAGTTCTCAGTTCTTTTCGGTTGACCGACGACCGGCTTAGTCAGCAGCAACAGCAGCAGCAGCATTGAACTCTTGACCCGGGGCCGGCTAATTGGTTTTGGTATCGCTCTCGCTATATCGTTCGGCTATATAGCAATTGCGACTTTAATTGATCAAATGCGACAGATCAGTTTGAGTTGAGCGGGCAGCCAGCGGCGGCTCTCGGGCTGCAAACAACTTTCATTTTTCATCTAGAGCGAGTGTGTGTGTGTGCGGTGTGTGTGGTGTGTGTGGTGTGTGTGCTGCTGCTGTTGCAATTAAATGTGCCATATGCGTGTGCTGATATATGGATAGTGGTTTTGTGGGTGTCAAGTGTAATGGCTATAGGGCGGCTGCTAAATATAGCCAGGGGCCCCGAGGCGGAGTTACTTGAGAAAAGCTGAGACCCAGCCCAAAAAAATAAAAAAAAAAAAAAAAAACGCTGAGTTGCATTGCAAAACCTGCTTTTACAGGGAGAGAAATTATAGGGGAAAGATTGATTGGACTTAAAAATATATTATTAAAATGATTATTATAATCTTTATAGATCATGCCTTGAAGCAGCGTTTCAAGTTGAAGCTTTCCTTGGAAGTTAATGTTTGAAGTTTCTTTCGGAAGTTTATATTTGAAGTTTATATTTAAAGTTTGTATTTAAAATTTGTATTTAAAGTTTGTATTAAAGGTTTATATTTGAAGTTTATATTTGTAGATTGTATTTGAAGTTTTATAATTAATCATATCATATTTGACAACAAATTTCCTCTTTAAAGTTAATCTATTTAAATTGAAAGAGCTTTGTTAAGAAAATAGCTTTCTTTTTAAATATAAATTAAAATTCTAAATCAACAAATTATATCTTAGAAAATTTTTCAAAATTACATTAAAAATTCTAGATCGGCAAAAGATACCCAAATAATCCATAGAAGGCCAAGAAAAATACCCATAAATAATCAATTTCCCAATCAAAATCAAGGTAAATATTGATTTTTATATTATTTTCTGTGTAGATATTGGTGCTGCTGTGGTTGTTGTTGATATTGCTGGCGTGGGCATTTTACAAATGGCAACCAGTTGAACAGGTGTCTGCTGACGACGTCGACGACGACGACTACGTTGCCTGCATTATGCAACCTGCCATTGCCAGTTGTTGTTGTTATTGTTGGCTTTAGCTGGCTTTTGCATAGATCAATGCAAACATGTTGCACGAGCAATATGGCCAAAACACCGCTGGTAATTAGCCAGGCAGGCTAATCAATTGAATTCGTAGAGAGATAGCTTGGTAACTGAAATTAGCTTGGTTAACTCACCCCCACTTGGCAGAGAATGCGCAGATCATTGTCGACGAGGCTGCCATGTCCTCCGCCGTGCTTGTTACTGCTGCTGCTGCGATGTTGCTGCTGCTGTTTCTGCAACATTTGCCGAGCATGTCGTCGTGATTCCTGCTCCGCTGCTGGCATGTTAACCACCGTTAACGTGGTTTCAGCGGCAGCCGTAGCCGGCTTTGCTGTACTGGAAGAGGAGAAGGGTGCACCTCCCATGGAGGATCCTGTGGGTTTCGCCACACCTACCGCGGCCGCCAAATCCTTGGCATCGTAGACCGTGTACTCCAGCGCCTTGTGCTTATCCTCCGCCGCCGATGAAGTCGGCGTGATCTCGAACACTTCCAGCGGGAGTCGCGTGCCACCGACCGTTGCAACGGCCACGGATGATAGCAGCAGCAGCAGCGGCAGCCACATCAGTGTCGCAGGCATGATTAATGTGGCTCTTAACTGGAACTGTCCGTATCTCTGGGATCTTTGGATCTTCGTTGGAATCCCGCTCTCTCCCTCTATCTCTCTCTCTCTGCTGATCTCTGTATTTGCGGTTGCTGGTAATTGACACTACGGTGGATTTTGTAATTGAATTCGAATCAAAATCGAATCAATTCGAATCGAATTGAATCGAATCAGTGTTCTCGCTCTTTCTCGCTCGCACGGCCAGAACCCATGGCTTAAACACACTCAAAACACACACACTTGAACGCGATCGAACACTACAAATCAGGTTTCAAATCGAACGCGATCGATTGATTTGTGGCGAAAATGTCACTCGAAATTTTCGTGGCACTACAAATAATTATTTTGCTGGGTTTTAGGATGTTTTGTTTATTATTATTTTGTAATTCAACACCCGCGACGTCTGTCTCTCTCTCGCTCGCTCGCTTGCTGGCCTGATGTGAAGCCTCTCGTCTTTCTTCGCTCCTGGCTGCTGTGTGCTCGCTCGTCTCGTTTCCGCTTCCGCTGGCCTGCGTTGGTAGTTGTTCGCTCGACCAACTTACTTTTCGAACTGATCAAACAGAAACTGAAAATCCAAAACCAAAAACGAACGGCGAACGGCGAACGGCAGGCGGCGAACGAGAGCCGCTGACGCCGACGCCGGAGACGACAGAGCTGCTCGCGTCGCTGCCTGTGCGTGCGTGTTTGTGCACTGAGCGAAAGGAATGGTGTAAAAGTATATGAAGTTGGTATTAAATATTCAAATATATTTTTAATTTAAATGTATAGATGCAGATGCATTTAAACTTAATGTATATGTGCACTTTAATTTTAAAATTTAAATAAAGTTTTGTAACTTTATAAATAAATTTATTTTATAAAAGTTTGTAGCTTTGTAAATAATAAAATAAGAGCCAGAGTATTAAAACTTGTCTTGGAATACTTAAGTAAAATATTATACATGTAAATGCCTTAGGCTTAAATATTTCAATATTAATCTAAGCAGTGAATCTTTAGATTTAATTAACATTTGTGCACTTGTTTTTATATTTTAACTTTTATTTTAAAAAAAATCTGCCCTGTATTTAATTTGAAAACATGTTAAAATAACATTTTAGTGAATAACATATTAAGGTTTATATGTATTTCGCTGCCTATTTGAATCAGTGTTGCCCAAAGCCCTGACTCGCGAGCCAGGAAATTTTTCTGTTCGCCCACACACGGTATGCACAGAATGTAAATAATGCTCCAGTTAAAAAAAATTGTATTTATGTGGTTAATCTAACCTTTTTTATAATTAAAACATTTTGTAGTCCAAGCTATTTTTAAATAAATATAACAACAAATATTTAGTTTTAAATTATTTAGTATTTAATTATTTAGATAGGAGAATATAAAACCATTGTCCTATTTCTTATCCACACTAATGTCAAAATATGGACTGGCCATCCCTTTAATTTAATTAAAAAAAGTTCTTGGTCGTGTAACACATTTTTCTCAGTGTATTATCGGCAGCGAGAGAGCACGAAAGAGAGCGCATCGCTGGCTGGATATGAATGAATGAACATGTTGTTGCCGCTCTCCGGGCCATAGTTGTTGTTGTTTTTGCTTTTCCCGCTGGTGGTTGCAGCATCCATTGCTGCTACTGCTGCTGCTGCGGCTGCGGCTGCTGCTGTTGCTCTTGTAGTGTGTGTGTGTGAGTATCTATGAGGTGCATCCGCATTGGTATGGGTGAGAGCAAGCGAGCGGATGGCAAGGTGTCTCTGGCTCGCGTGCTGGGCTTTAAAAAAAAAAAGAATTAAAATAATACAAAATAACAAAAAAGAGGCCTCGCTTTTGCCGCTTCCGTTGCATCCTTTCGGCCGTTTTTGCTGCCGCTGCCGCTGTTGTTTCTGTTGGCCATCCTCGCCGTCGTCGTCGTCGTCGTGTTGTTTTTGTCATTGTTTCGACGGCACCGGAAACTAATTCCTGCTCCAGCCCCAACGACTTGGACTCCACCTCCTCCTCCTGGCCGGCTCCCCATTCTGTCCCTCCTGCTCCAGTCTCATGTTCGGGCTTCGTTCTTGTAGCGCATGCCAAAAAAAAAGAAGAACAAACTGAGAAAAAAATCCAGAAAAGACTTTAAGCTGAGACGAAGATCATCCCTTAAAGCCGAAGTTTTAAGTTCCCTAAACTTAACTGATTTTTATGTGTAGATTTGGGCTATTTATAAGACAAATTGGTATTTATTCTACTTTCATTTAATATTGATTTAAATTCCTTTTGAAATTCGATTTTCTTGGAACTATACGTATTAAAATGTATATCTTCTTTGTGACTTTATATTTATTTTGAGTATTTAAGTCACATTCCAGTAAGGTCTTGTCAAGAATTTGTGCTATAGTTCCCAAGAAATTAAAAAAGAAAATAAATCCCAGGACAATGATCTCTGAATCCATATTTATTTATTTCTTTTAGAACTTGCTTTCTTTTTTTTATGACTTAAAGCTCTTGTAGGAATGATAATACCATCTTAGGAATAGAGTATAAAGAGAGTTGCGAGAGAGACCTGGGGGAAACGGTGGTCTCCATCTCCATTCTCCGGGGCTTGGAAGTTCAAGCGAAAAACGCGCGCTGTTCGGCCGAAAGCCCGCCAATTTTATGGGCCAAACCCGATAAGATTTCATTTGTTTACGAGTTACCTTGAGACGCGCCAGCACCAACAACAACAAATACAACAATAAAAGGCGATATAGAAGCATTAAGCAGAACTGAGAACTCCAACTGAAAGGCGGCCATTGTTAGTGGAGGTTTCCCTTTTTTCCCTTTTCCATTTTTCCCATTTTTTTTTTCCAATTTGATTTCTAGCTAACGACGACGACGAAGACCCAACCAGCTGATTAAAGAAATCTATCTCTCTTTTGCTCTATTATCATTTGCAGGTAAAATGTACGCGGTAATTGGACGGCGGCACGGCAAAATCCTCTCCGGCGATTTGACCCAGGGCAGCGGCAACTTCGCGGTCACCTGTCTGCTGCCAGTGATCGAGTCGTTCAACTTTGCCCAGGAGATGCGCAAACAGACATCTGGCCTGGCCTGTCCCCAGCTCATGTTCAGCCACTGGGAGGTGAGTGGTTACCACTGTACAGTACTTACTTTTAAGCTATATAACTAAAAAAAAAAGATCGAAAAGAATTTCCTGAAGAAACCTTAGAGCTTGAAGTATTGGGTATAAATGAATATATTAATTTAGGGTTGAATTTCTTATTAGTTTGATGACCTTAGATATGATTTTAAATGGTAGACAGGTAGATGCTTGTGTTAGTTATAGAGGTTGTACTGTATCCTGCACAGATTGCTGCCGCAGCAGCTGTTGCTCCTGCTGGGGCACAAGTGCAGCGCCTGTCGGACCATATGCCATGTGCGTGCCTCACTGTACTACCCTCACTGCTTGCCACAAAATTACACAGAGAATTAGATTTTAAATTGGAATTTTTCTTAAAAAAGAAATGCATATATGATTCATAAAACTCTTCCATATTCCTGTGTTTTTTTATTGAGGATTGTAAGCATATTTTGATTTAAAAAAATCAAGTATTAGCTATCCAGTATTATTCCTTCCTATTATTATTTATTTTCCGCAGTGTATAGCTCTTTCTTTCCCCAAGATTATAGCTGGTCTGTCTGTGGTCAATAGAAATCTCAGCTTACGCTGCGCTCAGGCCTTCTGTTACCTTCTGTTGAAGTCTTATAAGCAAAACCACAGGCACCAGTAGTAGTGGCAACTTGGCAACAGGCAACTGGCAGCAGCAACATGGCAACAGCAGCAGCAGCAACAGCGTCAACCAACTTCGTTGGCAACAGTTGGACTGAAAGTTATATGGTCCATTTGAGGCTGCAGCTGTGTGCCATTCGGGGTAACCCAAAGCCCCAGACCAGACTTCTCCCCCTTCTTCACCAGTCTCCTCTTCCACCTCCTTCCTTCATTTCTCCATCCGCCATTCTGACCTTGTCGTGGGCCACAATTAACAGTCAAGTTGATGGCGTTTCCCAGTGAAGTTTTGACCAACGGATGAGACAAGATCAACGGATGAGCTAATCGCGACATAAAATATTAATAAAATGGCACAGCCAACCAAAATGTGGCTTAAACTAAGGGGATTTTGGTGGAATTTAATGAAAATTCTTAAACCCTAAGACAGGGAGTTATTAATTAAATAAAAGAGAATTAAGAGATGTAGTACATAAAATTTTAGTACTAATTATAAACAAATAAAAAAGGTTACTTAAAGGGAGATGTAAATATTATTTATATTTAATAACTCACTCCAATATCTCCAATTTAAATTCAAATTAATCTCTCTTGGTTGCCTGTACAACTTATTTTTTAATGTGCGTGCATTCTGGTATTAGTATTGGAGTTAGTCCCCCCCTTCCTCCATCTGTGTATTTGCGTTAGTATTGGTGCATATCGCCCAACCAATCGATAACAACAAGTTTTTGTATAATGACTTCCGGCGATTTTCTATTTCTCAGCTCAAGTTTTGCCGGTGTCGAAGAAGATGTTGTTGCTTCGTATAATTTCTTACGCATTTCCCAGCGCCAGACAGCAGGAAAAGTGGAAAAAAAGGGGAGGGAAAACACAGAAAAAAATATAAGAAAAAGTTTAAATGGAAATTTAAACATCGTATTAAATAAATACTTCAATTATTTATACATATGTCACTTTGGAAATAATAGTTTTCTTTTTTGTTGAAGAAATCAAAACAATATTTTCTTTTTCTGTGTATCTGGGAATCAAGTCAATATCTGTTAGGTTTTATCTGTGTGGAAATCTTAACGGAAACTAGTTTAGATGCCGGCACAAGTGGAAAAGTATCTGAAAGATATTCTTCGATTACAATTTCCATCATTATTCTGGGGCGAAGGTAAAGCAAAAACAATTAGGACTTCAGCTTACCTTTCGCTCGAGCAATTAAAACGGTTGGTTTTTCACCACTTTCCGTCCACGCCCACATACATATGTGTTGTGGCCAGTGGCCTCCTCCCCGCCACCGCCCCTTTACACCTCTCCCCCCTTCTTGATTTTTTTTTTATACCTTAACTTACCTGCCAGGTGAGTGGGCAGGGCTCTCAGCCGTGGGCGCAGTTGTCACGTGCCCATAATAACAACGAAGGCGTCAACTTCACTCGAGTGGCCAACTTCTGGTTGGGGGGCGAAAAAAAAAAACGGGAAAAGGGCCCAAAGGTGGGTTGGGTTAACACACAGAGAGTGGAAAGGGGGTTAACGTTAATGTTCCCCAAAAAGCCATTCCGATTTCTTGCCGCATCATGGCCCACAATAAGTTCGTTAAGCATCATCTGCCTCTCTGCCTCATCGGCAGATCAACAGCCGCAAGAAATCATCTCCGTGGATGACCTTTTAGCTTGAAGGGGCAGCAGCCAGTTGCAAGATGGAAGATGCAACTTGGTAGCTGGCAGACAACTGGCAAACTGAAACAGAAACCCAAAAGAACAAAAACTAATTTTCCGTTTTCCAATATCATAATTTTTGTTGCCATTGCCTTTGGTCTTTCACTTCACGTAGCAGCATTAAGACAACAGGCGAGTGGCTCAAGAGTATTATGCAGTGTGTTGGGACAGTGCGTTTCATAGTTTAAAAAATATAAGGAATTAAAAAGGGTTTTTTTTCTTTAAAGAAAAAATAAGGAATTCTAAGAGGTTTCTTAAAGCAAAAGAAGATGAATAAATGAAAGATGACGTTCAATTTTCCCTATTTTTTACAAATAGAAATTTAATACTTGCTTATAATTCAACCACGGAAATATTCTGTATATTTTCTTACAAAATGATCTATGTGGTTGATCAAACATATAGTGGTGTATATAAATATTTATACTTTTCTAGAGTTAAGTAACTATTTTTTATTAAGACCTCTTTCTAATGCAACATTACAAAAGTATGTTTGCTATTTTAGTTCTCATATCTAGCCACTTTTTTATATTTCTTACTCACACAAAAGTAATTCTAACATATTGCCTGACCAGCACTGTCTTAGATACATTTTAGTAAAGATATTGTATCTTATCATCCAATAATAACATATATATGAGATCAAATTAAGTTCGTTTTTAAAATTCTATAATCGGAATCATGGCCATAATTAATTACATTATATATTATTATATTTTTTATTATGGCATATACTCATCCTGTAACTTAATGCTCTACAATTAGGTATACAATTTAAAAATGTTATTAATAATATTATTTTTCAATTCCCATTAATATTTCTCTATTAATTCCATATATTTTCTGCCTTATTTCAATGTCTTGCACTTTTTAACCGTCAAATATCTCTTTCTCTGCTGCCTTGGCTACTGTCTTGCGCGCTTTTGTTATTATTTAATTTTGTGCTTCCTTTTGTTTTTGTTCCCCCTACCCCCTCCTCCTCCTCCACCAACATCCATGCTGCGTGCTGCGTGCTCCAGCTTCAATCCTCCGTCGACTGATGCACTTCCCAACCTTCCCAACGTCCCAGCGTCGCATCTCTGTTGCTGGCCACTTGATGAACCTGAAGATTGTTATTATGATTACGTGTGTGTGCGCAGGGTGGGGTGGGGACAGGAAGAGGGTCAAGACCTGCAGCCTACCGAAAAATGAGAGGGAGAGAAAAAAAAAAAGTAAAATAACATAACAACTTTGGCTACTGGTCTTACTTTCGGCCTGCTCTCCTCCACTTTTTTTTTTTTTATTATTTGGTCTGCAGTGGAGTTGGAACTGGGGTTGGGGCATGGAGCTGGGGCATGGAACTTGGTGTGTTGCATATGATTTGGTTCTGGTTGTTGTTGTTGTTTGTTGGTGTTTCTGTGGCTTGTCGCGCTTTGCATGCAAGACCTCGGGTTCTGGAACTACTTCAAAAGCATAACAACAAAATGTGAGCAAGAGAACCAAGACAAATAACAAATAATCTGATAACTCGTTTTGTATACCTGCCACAGCCAGACCCTGTGTGTGTGTCCCCCCAGTCCCCCACCAAAGGGAAAGTCTACTACACTGGAGACAGTCCCAGCTCCAGTGATGGAGGGAGGAAAGGAAGGAAGGTGGTTGGAGCTGGGAGCAGGGAGCTGGGAGCTGGAAGAGGTTGGTGTAGGCCCCGGGGGCGGAGTTGGAGGTTAGGCAGCCGGGCAGAAGGGCGTGCAAGGGCAGGAGGATTGCATGGCAGTGCCCTAAAGTCTGCCTGGTGCGAATAAACACAAACACACACAAGTACACAGGGAGAAATGGAGGGTACTAGCTATAAGTAAAAGGTATTCCCTTTTTTATATTATTTGTATTAAAAAAACCAGACAAAAACTTGACATAATAAGTCTAAATTGTTACCAAATAAAAGCCTGAAAATGCTTATCTTAATATATATCTAACAGTATCTGATCTCTCGGTGCTCTGAGCTATATCCATGCCAAGGCAAGTGTTTATCCAAGTGGCCGAAAGGATTGTTGTGGCTCTCCTTCCAAACTCCTTGCCATTGTTGTTGTTGTTGTTGTTGTTGCTCTTAAGTGGAACGTGGTTTGCATTGTCCGCTCGCTGGCTGTCAAAATGACGCTCATCGCAGGCCGCTGTCCGTCCCGCAGTCCCCGTTGTCCGTTCGCTCTTAAAGGCCCAGGCCCCCAAGTCTCTGGAATAAAGTCGACTCGACTCGAGACTCGACTCGAATCGAGTTATTCTCTGGGCCCGGTCTCTTTCCACAGTCTTTCAGCCAGTTTCTGGCGCGCGATAATAATCTCAACTTGGTCTTTGGTCCGCGGACGGACACGGGGACAGAGGGACAGACGGACAGACGGACAGGCAGCGTATTTCGGTAGCTGCCGCGTAAATTACCTGCATACAAACCGCGCGCGGTCGGACAGGTAAACACACACACACACAGACACACCAGTCATAAGCACACACAGATACGAAACACGTGTGTGCCCAAAGAGAGATGGAGATACAGAGAAATATACCCTACCATATACTCGAATGTGTGTGTGTAAGTGTGTGTGTTGATGTCACGTCGTTTGCTTTTGGATTTTTGTTTTGGTTTTCGCGGCTGCTTCAATATTTTTCTTAATATTTCTTATTTCTACCTCTTGAGATGGGAGAATTTCGGAGGTGAAGGTGGAGATGCAGCAGCAGCAGCCTCAGCCTTTCGACTTGCCTGTAATCTGGAGCGTGGTGCTGCTGGTGGATAACCACCTTCCTGGCGGGTTAATATGTATATCTAGACACTGGCAAAAAGGTTAAGAAATAAATAACTAGGGTCGTAATATATCAATATATATATAGTGGAAGAATATATATATATAATTCAGAGACTTACCTACCTATTTTATTTGATTTTGTATTTAATTTATAAATAAGAGTTTGAAGATAAAGATTGAAATGAAGTGTTTCAAACAAAGTCTCTTAGTTAATATTCTAGAAAAGGCAAGCCTCTCTTGGTTAATTTTTTTACCAGTCTTCTCTGCAAAATCTCCATTAAATTCCTCCAAAAATTGTGCAAAAATCACTCATATTTGCAACATATTTTTAGGGCAGTGCACTCATCTGCCTGCTGCTGGCTGGCTGCTCATTTGTCTGGCCCGGCTCAGACGCAAGTTCTGCGCACTTCTGGAGCACTTCAGCTGCCGCAGGGTCTCCTCCGTTTTCTGTCCGCGGATTGGAGTGGGACAAACAGGAGTGGGATGGGGGCAAGAGAATAGCATGGCATCGAATGGGATGCTGCTGCGCATGCGCAGAACCATTTGGCAAAAAGGATGGCAAGAGCTCAGAGAGAGATCGTGTGTTCTGTGTTGTGACAGGGATTGCGGAGTGCGAACTGCGAACTGGGAACTGGGAACTGGGATTGCCTTGCCTTGTCGAGGACTACTGCTTGGTGGCTCCCTACAGTTCCTTCCTTCTTGTTGTCGATGCCCATCCCCCACTTGGCGTTGTTGGTTGTTGTTAAACAAGCGAAAACTTTGTGCCCGATAATGATCTACATGGGATTGCGAAGAGATGTTCGAGGGCCCGCAGTTTAGCGTAGTGCGAACAGATGGCCCAGAACATACACTGCTACAAATTGTATCTAAAATAGTTATATTCTGAGAATAAGCCAAGGTTCTATTAAAAATCTACTTCTAAATATCGTTAAATCGAAGTAAATTGAGTTTTTTTGCATAACCTTAATCTATAAATCTTTATGCTACTACTCTTTTTTTATCTATAACTCTTCTAGGATCTATAATATATCCCTAACTAGGAAGGGTGACATTTTTAGGGATTAATTCTGAACTATTATCAAGTTTTCTATGATATTTATTTGCTGTGCAGTATAAAGTTTCTCTGGCTGACAAAAGGCCAATGCCTCAGCGTCTCAATCAGTTTTTCAAGCAAGCTCTCTCCCATCCCAGTCATTGATGAAGGGGAAGGCCAAGGAAGGTATAGAAACCGAGTCCTGGCAGAGTGGGAGAACGCTCTGGGTTTGGGTTTTCCAGCGAACAGCTCGACACTCGCCCGCTGCGAAGAGTCCTTGCTGGAAAGAACAAATACAAAAAACAAAACAATGCAGATCTCACACCAGAGATTCTCAAGTGGTTCGCCTCGCAGGAGGCAATCATCAATCAAGCGGAGGGAATGGTACGAACGAACGCTCTTCACGCCATTGAGGATTCTGCGTATCCTGGCGCGCCTGCCTTATCACGTAACGCGCAATGTGCGTGTCCCTGCGTCCTTTGAAAGTCATTAAGCGACGGAGTCCTTTGTCGCAGCAGCAGCAGCCTCCTCCTCCACTCGAGTCCAAACAATGGAGATGTGAAAATGCACGCTTTCCCTGGGCAAAGGGACAAAGGGCTGCGCCGTAAAATCCACAGCGAGCCAGAGAGCCCAACCCAAATCCAAATCCAAATCCAATCCAGTGCGAGGCGCAGGCGCAGGCGCATAGACGCAGCGACGCCTCGTCCTTTTGTCCTGTCTCAAGTGCTTAAATGATTTCCCGGAAGGCCGACGACCATTCACAGCTCGCTGATTTTACCTTTTTGTTTTAATTTTTTTTTTTTCTATTTTCTGTTTACAGGTGATCGACATCGATCCCTTCTGGCTGCCCACCACCGAGGAGGAGCTGATGCATTTCGGCGAGAAGGCGGACTCTGCCAACCGGGCCAAGCTCTACATGGATAGTGTCCGGCGAAGGAAGGGTCTCTTTGTAGATGAGCAGGTGGTGGAGCATGCGGAGAAGCAGCGCACTCTGTCCAAAAACAAGTGATTCGAGAGGCTTATTTTCAGTGAGTTTAATTTTTTGTATATTGGAAATATATGTATTTCAAAATTCTGAAGATAAAGATTGGTTTATTTAAATGGTTTTTATTTTTATAAAATAAATTATCACAAGTCAGTTGTAGAAAATGTGTGTTATCTGATTTATTTATTTAAAATATATGGAAATAAAAATAAGACAAAAAAAAAACATGTAATAAAAAAAAATAAAAGAAAAATAAAAAAAAGAAGAAAAAAAAATATAATGAATGAAATAATACAAAAACACGAAAAAAATAATATTGATAATATATTGTGACGCACTTTTTGTTTATGAGATAAAAAAAATAATACAAAAAAAAAACAAAAACAAAAAAAATACAAAAAATAAATAATAATACAAAAAAAAAATTTTTTTTTTAAATAATACAAAAACACAAACAAAAAGTAATGATAATATTGATAATATATTGTGACGCACTTTTTGTTTAAAAATAGTTAGCCCTTTCAGGCTTCATGTCTTTTATAAGGAACATTTTAGGGCTAAATGCAAAGGCCTTATTAATATTTCTCCGCCTCTTCTGGGTTGGCCGGCAGCTCCTCCTTTTGGGCTATGAGACCGCTCTCCTTTTCCGGAACTTCCGGCACGGCCAGGGAATTCTTGCCCAGCACTATGTGGATGCAGCTAAGGAAGAAATATAAATCAATTTAATACAAAATAAAATAAAAATAAAAAAGTAATAAAACTTACAGTACAAGCAGGAAGACAGTCATCTGGGTGGCAATGGTCAGCAGGAAGACACTTCCTCCGTAATTGGTATCCTTGGTGGCCCGATAAATTTGCGAGTAGCAGACTCCACTTATAAAGGGCACCGCATTATCACAAACGGAGAGCAGGGCAAACACCTTGCCACGCTCCGAGGTGGGCACAATCTTAGAGGTCATGGCCCGGATAATGGGACCCACTATGGGACCCAGACTGCAGACCACGGCTCCGGCATAAAGGAGATCCGTGTTGCTGGCAAAGTAGAAGAACAGGCGGGCTATCGAGTGGGCCCAGGCTCCAATGAAGATGATGATCTGGAATTTGATATATTAAAATATTTAAAATTTCTATGCCTAGAATCTAGGACTCACCGTGTCCCTCCACTTCAAGACCTTGTTCATCAGCGGCACACCCAGCAGCATGGCAATCACATAAGCCGTTGACTTGAAGGTCTTGAAGCTGCTGTACGAGCTGACCTCCCAGTCGAACTTGTCCAGGGTGTACATGTACAGGTAGCTGCCCTCGTCCCGCTGGAAGGTGTACAGGGTCATGCTGATCAGCAGGATAATGAGGAAGCTTCGCCGATGGGCCCTGCGTGGCTTCACCAGCACTGCGAACGAGTCCTTCACGTGTTGCTTGTCAAAGAAGTCGCCCCAAAAGCCACACCAGCCAAGCTCTCGCAAGGAACGCTGGCGCGGCGTGGTCTGCCACTGGAAGTTGGAGAGGGAAATTTAGGGAATATATTGTAAATAAAATATATACATTATATATATATAATTTCGGGAAAAAAACCCGATATTTATAATATACCAAGATAGCTAACTCACCTTGAGGGCAAACAGAGTGTAGATGATGGCCATGGCGAGCAGGGAAGCATTCACGGTAAACATGTCCGCATAAGACTGATCAAAGACATTATAAAAGAGGTGGGAACCCAAAGCCACGCCCGTGGGCATGGCCGTGAGGTAGACCACATCCAGGATGGTCACACGGATGGTGCGTTGCTGCACCGTGGAGATATCCGAGATGTAGGCAAAGCAGGAGGCAAAGATGGCCACATCGGCGCCCGTCAACGCCGAAGGCAGGGTGGCGGAGTAAATAATATTCTCCACTGGCCACGTTGGCATCCTGGCATTGACCACCACCATTGAGGAGTAAATGAACTTCCCCACAAGACCCATGAGCAGCGGGAACTTCCGACCCCGACGATCCGAAAAGGAACCCAGAAACAGGGCCAACAGGATGGGGAAAATATGAGCAGAAATGTCATTCCACTGCAGGAACCAGGCATTCGTCTGCAGCGACTGATCCTTGAATTCCTTGTTCTCCGGCCGGTTGAGATTGCGACACACCTCCTCCGTGAAGTTGTTGTTCACGCGACACGACTTGTACAGATAGAAGTTCTGCTCCACCACCGAGGTGATCATGAAGGCGAACATGTACAGGAACATGGTGGGCTCCACGGAGATCGAGGTGATCACGTGCCACACCCACTGGCAGGCGCTGCGAGGCACCTCGCCCTCCCGCTGCACCTGGACATGGCCCTCGGCACTATTCTCGCTATTCTCGCTATTTTCGCTATTTTGGCTGATCTGACTGCTGCGTCGCGGGGCCGCACTGGTGGTCGATGCCTGAAAGTATGTAAACCTTTTTAAAATCTTTTCCAT
Source organism: Drosophila baimaii (assembly GCA_018874675.1). Taxonomy (NCBI): domain Eukaryota; kingdom Metazoa; phylum Arthropoda; class Insecta; order Diptera; family Drosophilidae; genus Drosophila; species Drosophila baimaii. The sequence goes on along the minus strand of JAEIIU010000342.1, from coordinate 3,890 downwards.
TTACGGGGAATTTTCGGTGTTGGCAATGACAACGTTTCAAAAGGGGAGATAATAAGCCAAACCTTTAAAACTCGTTTCTGGCATAGCCTCAGATATGCCCTACAAGGGGTGTTTTAGTTGTTATAGTTATTTTAATATATGAATATGATATTGGTATTGTACAATGATATTTTTATGAGCAAGGGATTGAATCATAAAATTTTAAATATTAATATATTCTTGGGTTTATATTTAAAAAAATGTAACTTTGTTTATAGCAAAAGTTTCTTATTAACTTTGTTTTTAGCAAAGGTAATATTAACTTGTTTAGCGCCCGTTTTTACTACTAATCTGTTTAAATGAAATAAAGGAGCTTGCTAAGTAATTATTCTAAATTTGAGATTAAATTGTATTAGAGAATATTACTGGATAAAGAAGTTTTATAATGCAATATAATTTTTGTTGATTTAATAATAATTAGTATAATTATGTGTATATACAAATTATTATTATAATTATTTTTATAGAGAAATTCCAATTAGAATTATTTGTATATAAAAATTAAATTGTTAAAATAACTATTTGTATAATTTCAAAATATATTGTGGGGGTTTTTAAAGCGTATTATTATTAACAATGCAAATATAAAACTAAATGTAAATATTAAATATTATTAGTCAAACTTATATGGTGTGGTTCTTTAAACGTTGAATTATTTACAATGTCACAGATGAGACAACTAAATGGACTTTCCTAATAGCTAAAATATTTAAAAATGATTTAGTTATTATGAAAAATTAGTTACTTGACATTAAAAAGGTAAAATAAAATAAAAATAAAATAAATTAACATTTGGCTAGCTATTAACTTAGAAAAAAAGACAACAAACTTTATCTCAAGCAAAGAAACCGCCTTAAGCGTAAATTTTGAATTATTTTTTTCAGACCACAATTCCTATTAAAAATCTAATACTCAAGCTGGTTGACAACTCTTATTCCAAAGGTATTTTTCCGTATTAAAAAATTTGCATAATCAACTGTTGATATCAATTTCTGCAGTTATTTTCCCATGAAAGTGTAATGTGAGAGCATTCACCAGTCGCCATCAGCGGTAAACATGCTTTGCGGCACATGTTGACATGCTTTTTATGATGAATTTGTAAACAATACGATAGATAGGAGAGCGACTTGAGTTACACTTTGCTTTTCGATTGCAATTTGCCTATTTCTCATATAAGTTTCTTCTGGTATTTTAGCATTGGGAAACCACGAAGAAAAATCGAATATTAGTAAGGTAAACAAACATTTTGCAGCATGTCGCCAACACCACTGATTCCAAGGTCACTCAGAGCATGTTTTTGGATTTTTTTTGTTTTTGTTTTTTATATATTCTTTTTCGTTTGCTCTCCGCGTTAGTCGGGCATACGTAATCAGTCAGCGAATCGCGCTTGTCCAATTTATGGGAATTCGTTTCGATTAGGTAAAGTTAGGAACTAATTACATTAGAGCTATTCGGGTGTTTTTTTCTAGTTTTTTTTTTTTCTTTTTAGTCACTTTCAGCCGGCATTCTGCACTTGGTGTTAGGATATATATAGATTTTTAGCCGCGTTCCAAAACACAAACAAACCGTTTAGCGAGTAAAAACACAAAACTCAATAGACGCCACTCACCTCAGCGCCGCTCATTTTTACTCTGCGCACACGCGTGCTCTCCGACGCTGTTAAATATTGTTATTTTTTGCTCTCTAAGGGTTGGGATCGAAGGCTTTGTGGGGAGCTTTTATGCTGCTCAGCTTTCAGGGTTTTGAATTTCAACCGCCAATATCTGAGAGCTTATCAATAGATGCGGCTTTTTATTCAATCAATCTCTATAGGTTTGTCTTCACTTTCCACTTATATCTGTGTGGGGGGAAACGAATCGAAAATGCCCAGTTTATATACAATTTAATTTGCATTACAATTCAATTAACCTCTCACGTTTTGTGATGCAAATTTGTTGCGAATTTGTCAGTAGATTGTGGTTTCTTAGTATATGTTTACCTAGTAACTGAGGTGCCTGGAAAGCTGGAATAATCTCTGGCTGTTTTGTTTTTCCAGGTCTATCTTAGCATCTGTTGCGCTCAGCTTATCAATAGATTACTTTATAAATATTTGCAACTGAAATCAGGGTAATTTATCACTAGACTAGGTTTTGTAAATTCTACACTTACTGGGGGGGGGTATATTTATTTACTAAAAATTACTTTTAAAATTAAATTAGAACATCTGTTTTTGTTGTATATTTCCCCAACATGTTGCTTAATCTTGGTCAGTCCGTTTTTACCTATTATCACTAGATTTACGGTAAGTAAATTGTATCCTAACTAATGGGTATTTTTATTTATTGGAAATAATAAGTAAAATTGTATATTACTATATAGTATCTAGTTTTTACAATGCATAGCAACTGCTAGTAAATAAATAAAAAATTAAATGTAATAATACATTAAGTAACTTTTACTGTTTTCATATTTTCCCATTAAATTGCTTAATCTCTGTCAGTCTGTATTTCCCAATTAGTCACTAGATAAGGGTTAAAGAACCTGCCTTAATTTAGAATTGGAATTTTTGTGACTGAAGTGCAGTATTACTTATCGAAGAAAGGCTACTTTTATAATATTTACATTACCAATCAATTAACCTTCAAAGCTGGGCGTTGCAAATTTCTGACAAGATTACTTTTTTTTTTTAGACGTTTATCTTTACTGCAGAGTGCCATTAATCTCACAGGCTATTTGCTTAGCAAATTTTTCCCAAGATTAGCTTTATCTCTGTATAGACATATACTTAGATAATTTCACAATTTATAAACCAAAGCCAGCTATTAAATAATTGCCTTAATTAAGCACACGTGTTCGGAGGTGTTTCGCCTATGGAATTCTACGGTATTTCCTAACTTTCTTATCGAATCTCACTTTCTGTTCAAGATTCGAGACGTGCAATAACCCCGATCGACCGAAGTTAAATTATAGAGTAATTAAATTGAGATTTACACCACTGCCTACCATTTGACGCGATAACTGTTTCAGGGGGCCCGGTTAACTAGCGATATGGACTGCCAATTAATGTTCTGATTTACTGGCTTCCCTATACCCGAATCGAATGTTTTATTCTTTGCTATTGTTGCGCTTTGTTTGTTTATTATTAAATATTAATTCATTACACTGCACTTATTTTGAACTGATAAAAATGAAAAAAAAATACGACTGCTGGGATGCGACTTATCCGCAGAACTGTTAGCCGGCAACTGAGAGCTGAAAGGCCAGTCGCGGTCCACTCAAAAGCGGCTGCTTATCAGTCTCTAAAGCTGATACTGCGCCTCTCGATTGCTTTCAATTGCCGTGACTTTAATCGTTATCGTTTTTTATTTATTTAACTCAGCAACTGGGGTTTCCGATCAGCTGGTTGGGATTTCTTTTAAATCGATTTTGATTTAAGTGATTTATTTAACTGAGAACTTATATTTTCTATCAGCTGGTAAATATTAGTTTAATATTTATGTTTTCCCTTTATTTACAGGTGTTTTTCGCAGCTGGATATTACAAAAGATATGTCTGTATATTCTATACCACAAAATTCACCAATTGTATAATTGTTCTAACAAAAATAAAGTTATTTATTTTTTATACAACACAACATTATCGTGATTTATTCCGAAACTGTAGGAGCCCAAAGGTATGCCACATTTATGGCTTACTCCGAAAAATAAAAGATGGGGCATAATTTTGGGATGATGCCTAGAGCTGCTAGAAATTATGGCAAAGACAAATGGGTAACATTTATAGGTACAAGATAATTCTAAACTAAATAAAAAACAAGCAAGAAAAGCTAACTTCGGGCGGAACCGAAGTTTATATACCCTTGCAGATAATTT
>JAEIIU010000320.1:0-13972 GCA_018874675.1 Drosophila baimaii | reverse complement strand
CTATATGATATAGTCGGCCGATCTGTCCAATTTTTTTACTATATATTTAGAATATTTTTATACATTTTTGAAAAAAATTTCATAGCGATATCTCCACTATAACTATTTATGACCGCGGCTCCATACAAGCCCAACCACTGTGCACCGCCACGAAATTTAATTTGAGTGCATTCGGTATTACCTTCTCTTTTTTTGTGTGTTCCTGAGGCTAAGCGAGAAGAGGAATAAACACAAATGGATTATGACCAGAGACCAGGCCGAAGGCATTGAACCCGAAGTAAATTGAATTGTCAAAGGATTGCAAGGGGAAAATCGAGGAATTAAACTATGTTTTATTAAGAATTATTACAACGAATTATTATATATTTCTACTGATATTTCAAGCTCAATATAAATCAATCTTTAATATATATTTGAGATCTTATTGAACTCGATATTTTTGTTGGCTTATAATATTTCTTTCCTCTTGATATATCCCCTAGTTTACACCCTCTCTACACTTTACCATAACAAATCGCTAAGCCTCCTCAAAGCCCGTTTAATAAAATCCAATGACCACTACCAGCTTAGTGGGAGACATTCATAAAACAATTAAATTGCAGTTTACGCAATCGCTAATCAACAATTAAAATTCACTCAGCCGAGCGAAATGGGGTGATGTGTCCGTTGAAGTTCAAAAGCCAGAAATTGCATGATTTATGGCCAGAGTGCGCGGGCCTTGGCCAAGACACAATGATGATTGTAATGGTAATAATGCTGTGGCATTATGATTTTAATGAGTTACAAATGAAAGTGTTTCCTCAGGGTCTCCGCCAGCTTGGATGCCTCATTAAATGCCTTTTAAAAATGGTTTCGCTCGCGATTTTATCTCTATATATATATCTCTTATATATATCTATTATTTTTCTCCTTTTGGCATGCCATCGCGGTGTCTGCTGACAACTCAGTTGGCGATTTCCTGAATTATTATTATGTCGGATGCCTAATTTAAAATGCCATAGTTCGGCTTTGTTGTTCCTTTGTCTTTTGTTTTTTGTTTTTGTTTTTCCAAATATAGCTTGGAGAAAATAATAAATAATAGTAATGGAGTGTGAGGGAGAGCCGTTAACAAACCATATCTATTTGCATGCCGCCCCGCCATTGCATAATTTACATAACTAATTGAATATTTAAGCATTTCGCATTGCCAAATTTAGCCAACAAATTATGTTGGTGGTTTTCGTTTTTATGCTAGCCCATTAATACATTGTAAAAATGGATGTTAGCTCATTAGGCCAAAAGCTAAATTTATTGTTAAATATTTAAATTGATAAAAACAACGAATTTTAGTAACAAAAATGCATTACTTAATAATAAAAAGCTTTTGCAATGCCTATGCTTGATTTATTGCATGCAGCTTTTGTTTATGGTTTCCATTTCAGTAGCTTGAAAATAAAATTAAAAATATTTATTATGAATATTGAATATTGCAGTGCCAGAGTTCACTTACCTTTGGTTCTTTGTTACAACTGAAGTTCGAGGAACTCTAGCCCAAATATAAATTTCCATATCGGCGACAGAGATCCAGCTAATTATGACCCAGCATTAACCTGCTGGCTATCTTAATTTCGATCATTATTAGACTCTAGTTTCTGTAACCCCATTTTTCTCTCTCTTCTCTTCTCTTTTTAATCTTTTCTTCTAAACTTCTGTCTGCCCTTTTTATATCATTTTCTTTCATTCTCCTCGCCACGCTAATTTCGTATTAAAATCAATAAACTCTTGTAAAAGCTGCTACGCCCAAAAACAAAAAGAGAGAAAAATACAAGAAAAAGGTGTTATTTTTTTTTTGTAGCAACATTTAAAATGCAGCAAACTGGTTGGCCTCCGCACCCCGCCCCCGCCTCACAACCCAAGTTCAAGCAGTAGGTGAGCCATTTTAATATTTGACTGGCCAACAAATGCTCGCTCTGTGTGCACTCTCGTCCTCATTTTGTATTCATTTAATATTTCCATCGATTGCATACAATATTAAATACCCTTGAAGAAGGCAGTTTGTGTTTTACGAAAACTTCTTTCATGCACAAAACCATGAATATAAATAAGACAGTGGTTACGTATGGGACAAGGGTATAGGAGTAAGTTTAGGGTTAAGTGATTTGCAGAAGAAAAAGGAAAAATAAATTCTTACTTTTTTAAAAAAGACTTAAATAGATTTTTAGCAACAGTATTATTTTTATTTTAATTTGATTTCATTTTCCATAATAGTTGTATTTAATTATTTATATAATTAGTCATGTGATGATAAAAATGTATGATATATCAAATATATGTTATAACTTCCCAGAAAAATAGGATTATTTAATTATAAATAAATACTTTAACATACTTTTTGTTTTATTAACTTCTTGCCTAAATAATATAACATAGAACTAACCATTAAACAATATTTAGATGCTCATTTAACAGCTTGAATTAAATTTATTCTAAAATGGCATTTACTTTTCAAATTGCAAGGCATTTAAAATAATTCTAATAAATTATGCTTATGTATATATTATTTAAAGAGTATTTAAAAATCCTTTTAAATCCTCTTTCTTTATTTTCAGATTTTTGTTACCTTTATTTTTCTTTCTCTCCCTATCTTTGTGTGTGTTTGGTCATTTAGTTTGCCCATTTTATTGTCTTTTCCCGAGCTCTCGGTACAATCAACTTTTCGAGTTTCTTCTGGTTCTGATAGCCACCGTGGCTCCCCCAGCTCCCAATTTCTCCCATTTCCCTGTACACACCTTGGCGAGTTGAAACAAAATGCATATTGAATTTGAATTTGATTAGGAATGTCGGTCGGTCGACACACATTTTGCTATTGTTAATTTATGCACACGCTGGGCAAGAGTGTCCGCCGCAGTTGGTCACTGATTGGCTGCCAGGTGAGGCGTGGCAGCTGATCAGCAAAAGGGGGAGTGGGGGAGGGGTTACTGCTTTAAATGGAGTAATTACCGTCGTATTGAAAGGTGGCTAAGGGCTCCCCGTTCACCACTAAGCCCCTTTCTCCGATGGTCCGCACAAGAAATGGGTGAATGGATCGAAGTGGGCACTGGCCAAGAGTGAGTGGCGTTCAAAATGCGGGTGTCGGTTTTGTCTGTTTGTTTACACTGAGAAATGTGAAGGTAGGTAACAAATATGAGTAATATTTGTAGAGCTTAAAAATACTTCGTGATTTCTAAGGCACTTAAAAGTATGCAATGATATATTATCTGTGAAAAATCACGTTTTCAAATCGCTGCAAATTAGCTTTGGATCTTAAACTAATTTTTAAGTCTTCTTAAAGCATGCAATACTCCTATGTTTTACTTTTTAAGTCGCTAAAAATTAGCTTTAAATTTCCAACTAATTTTTAGGGCATCTAAAAATAAGCAATGATATTTGTTTTTAGGAAATCTCTCTTTAAAACCACTAAAAACCAGCTTTTAATCCATAAAAATACAGTTTGGTTTTTTTCTTATACCTAATACATGTTTCATGACAAATAAAAATCATGTAAAATATAAGAAATACTATAAAATAAATAGAAAAAACCCCTATATAACCCCAGTTAAAGCCCACAATTTCTCCTTTGATTTCTCCAAGTGTAGCTACCGGTAAACGTGTTTGGCATGAGCCAAACCCGTGCGGCCGAAGCATCACAAGTGCCAAAGTAAGCACTGCCCAGGTAGTGGTAGTGCCCGCCCGGCCCCTCTAAAAATTCCCCATTCCCCTCTTCGCACTCTCGTAACGCTCGAATTAAGTCGGTCGTCGGTAAATTATAATGCGAAACTCTTTGCCCAGCCGGGCATATCAACAGTTGGCTCCCCCAAACGCGACGTCATCGGCTCCTAACCTAACTTCAGGTAGCCTCAGGCCGACTTCTGGCGTTTTATAACACCCCCCGACGGGCCATTGTCTAGCCCGGTGTATATAACCAGGCCTATTATGTTACCAATTGACAACTCCGTATTCGCTCGGGATAATCACTCTATAAATATATCGTGAAATTGCTTTCGCCCGCCTCAAATTACTCAATTGAAATCAATTTCAGAGTCAGAGCCACGAGATTAGTTTATTTTGTATTTAAATGCGACATAATTGATTTTCACTGTCATCCAATTATTTGGCTCGTCGTGGTCCGAACCATTATTATTATTTTATATTAAGCGTAATTTCCATGGTCGAACTATTTGGTTTACTGTCACGCTTAATGAAAACAGTCAGAGGAGCAACAGATGAAAGCGGCGGCGACAACTTAAATGCTTTATCCTTCGCTGTCACTGCCTGTGCTGCCGCTTATCCTTTTTATGCTGTAATTTCCGAATGCATTTATCCTTAATGGATTGTGCATGTCGGCTGAAAGTTAAGACACTTCTCCTTGGCGCTCTTATACGCGGCGATGCATGACCGTTAGGCGCGCGTATAAGAGTTGGGTGGGTTATCGCAGCTCGAGCCACTTGGTTGGACGCTGAGAGCTTGCAGCAAGTTTGACAGGGGCTGGCGGTGAATTTCTGTAAGCTTAAGTATTTCTTAAATATTTATAATTGTTTTAAAAAATTAAAAAAATTATATTAATAGTTTTACTTATAATTTTAGACAATAAAAACTGTAAGGGAATTAAAAACGCTTCAAAAAGAAATAAAATAAATAATAAAGACAACCGAATTAATGTCCAAACTAATATTTACCATTCAAAAATAATATTTTTATTAAGTGTTTTACTAGAAAAAAACGAATAACCTTAATCTAACATTCATTAACAAAATTAATGTAAAATTTCAAGCCTACTAGCTCTCACACTTGGCTTACTAACACTCCTTAAGCCCCCCCTTAGCTTTAGAAAACTCTCTCTTTAATTTTTGTGCACAACCTCCTTTTAAAGTCCCTTTTGGTAATGCCCTGTTCCGCGAGGCTGCTCTATTCGAAAAATAATGGCACTTATTCCGCTGAACGCTTCCGCAATTCAATTACAGCCCAACACACAACTCGCACAACAACAACGACAACTTGAGGAGCATTTGGCCCCAGCAACAATTAGTGAGCGTTCGCAAATTGCTCAACACTGGCACAACATCTTGAGGTGCCAAGAAGTTTGAGTTTTGCGAAAACTCAGTTAAGCAGAAGCAGCCAGCAGCCAGGCAGCCAGGCAGCAGCTGCCAGCGACTACAACTATGTACAACTACCACTCGAAAACACTCGAAATGCAATGCACGAGCGGTCTCTTCCCGTTAATGAGCAGACGAGATGAGAGTTGGCCAAGAAGAGGCTTCGAGATCGCAGATTATTAAAAAACAACAACAAAAAACAAAATATGCAGTGAAGCTACAAAAAATTATATATTTTCAGGAGGCATTTCTCGCTCAAATCATTTGTGAAGCTGCACGGAAAATCGTCTACAAAGATACAGTTGCGGTTTAAGTTTTGGGACTATAAATAATTTAATTTATTGGTTTTAAAAATACTAGGTGCTTCCAGGACTTAAAAATAATAATTTGTGATATGTTGGTTATTTAATAAAATATTTATTAGAGATTCAAATAACTATTCTTTGAATAAATAAATAAATACTCCAGCTTAAAAATTTTTCTTTATAAATATTAATACTTAATAAAATAATACAGTATTGCTTAAAAATATTACAGTAAATAAAAAAATACAGAATATACATATATTCAACTTTATTATACTACTTTACAAACTATTACAAAATATATATAATATATTACAAGCAAGCAGTAAGCTAAAAAACCAGATTTTTCTGGGCCTTAAGCTGCAATTAGATTTATTATTTTAACCACAGCTGTATACATCCAAAAAACGCAACACACACTCACACACGCGTTGCAATAATTAAAACTTGGTTAAAACGCTCTGGCCAAAATGGGGGCGTGGAGGAGGCGGACGGGCGGTCCACAATGCATCATCGTGTTGAAGTTGCGATGCGAAACGACCGCACCTAATTGGTTTTGCATGAGTTAGTTGCTGCTGTTTATGTTGCTGGTGGGTGGAAATGGGTGGCAGAAGGGGGGCGGGCGAGAGTTGCAAACGCATAAGTGGCAAAACCCCAAAAAAAATAAGGTATCGAAAATCATGAGAAATTATCCCACTTTGACTGGTGTCAATTTATGCAAAAGACAGGGATCAGGGATGCGGGAGATGGGAGCTAATCCGCAGAGATTTTAGGGGTATAAAAATATAATGTACATAGGTTTAAATGAGTGGTTTTTTTAATGGATAAGCTGTTAATAATTAATGGCTTTCTCACCAATAAATATTATATTTACAATGGTTTGACCACAGATCATAGTTTATAAATATTTTACTTATTAACCTTCTGTTTATTTCTATGGCTTTTTTTTAGTGCCTTAAAAGGTATTAAAAAAAATATTAAGTAAAATATAATTCAAATATTCTTAAAGAAAATTAAAAAGTTAAATAAGTAACATAAATGTTATTCTATAAGACCAAATCACTTTCACTTTCACCATTCATTTTATAAAATATAAATATCCAAATCAAATAGTTGTTAATTGTCTTAAAATTTTATTTTATTTTATACTATAGATTATAGCCTATAGAATAGGTATCTTGATATACAGATATCGATAAATAGAGAGACAGATATGTAGCCCAGTAAGTCATCATTATAAAACTCTCCCATCATTTTTAAAGACAACATAAAGTTGTCAGTAAATTCATATTTAAAAATGAATGAATAAATAAATATATATACAAAAATAAATAATAATAAATAATAAATATTTATTTTGCTATTTTAAAATGCATTCCTTGGTGTGAAAAGTACACAATCCTTGTGGAAATATTATATATATATATATTTACTCATTAAATTCGTTTCTAGGATCGCTTTAAGTGTGTACCTCAAAGGTAAATATATATTATATCTGAACATTGTAAATGGAAACCCTTTCAATATTACTCCACTCAGATGGATTGCAATTGTGACAAGCAAGCACAAAAGGCAAATACAGAATTTAATAGCGCATTTCGATTGTTGGACAAATGCAAATTGAGTATTTTTGTGTGTGTTTTTCGAGCGAATATGCCCCATCATGTTGGGCCCTCCGCCTGCCTGGCCTTGCCACCCCCTCTGCTTATGTTATGACATAATTAAAGCCCGACACATGTTTGGCTTGCTTTTCTGCGGTGTGGTCACCTGTCCGCTTGTCCACCTGTCCACCTGTCCGCTTGTCCGCTTGTCCCTTTGTCACTGACACGTCACGACACCTGGCGGGGTGCTGGCGATGAGAGACTGATGCACGCGGAGATCGGCGGGGGGAATGGCGGTTATGTTGAGTATGCACATTTTAAATGCAATTTAATGGACGCAACAATTTACCACACACACACACACATACATTCGCAAAATGTATATCTATGTAAAATCATTCACTTAAAAAGTGGCGGGAAAAATGCGAAACAAATGAAACGATATTCAGTTGCAATTTATCTTTAAAATGGTGGCCAAAGTGCTGGGAGCTTGCTTCCTGCCACTAACGCTGCAAGTTATAGGAATTTATGAGTTCACATAACTATACTCTACATACAAAAAATATTAGAAAATAAGTCAAGGATTAAACAGAACACTTTTCCTATTTAATTCCACTTTTAAACCCTTTTGTTGAATTATTAAAAAATGTTTTCTCTTTAGAAAAGTCAGATTTCCCTATCAAAAAATACTTTAAATCGGTAATAGAAAATATTTCTAAATAAAATTGGATATTTAAAAAATATTTCCTAGTTCTGTATTTTATTGTTAATTTTTATTTTTAATATTTCTAATTTATTACTAATCTTTAAGAGTATAGGAAGCCCCAATAAAACTTGTAACTTTCTTTCAATTTTATGGCACATATTTATTTTTCATTCACACGCTTTGCTCGCATATCCTGGCCATCCTTTGGACGCCCCTGCATAGCTACATTTTAATATTTTCCCAGATGAGGGCCCAGGCTGAAGTTATGGAGGAGCTGGCAAGGCTATGGCCATATTTCACAATTTATTGTGCTTGTCAATTGCAGGCAAGGCAAGTCAAAAAAAAAATGTGTAGTTACCATGCCATATGCATACTCGGCACTCTACTTCTTCAATAGCAGCAGTAGATGTTATGAGGGGGAAATGCGCAAAATTATTCTACTGGAAATATTGCATTTTGATATCTTTCATACAAAACTTGATGTCTGCAAATCATGGGTAGCTGCAAGTGGCTCGCTTTGTGAGCGGGGTTGCTTTTGGCCTTGACAATGCTTGGCTTACACGAAGGTCGGATCAGTTAACCATTGAGGAACGATGCCAATGCAAGATGTTGGCCAATTATTAAAAGAGAAATTTATTTTTGAAATGTAAAAGATGGGATTTTTATTTAGCATCAGATGTAGAAGGTATAAAAATGGGAATATAAATTAATTAAAGAAAGAAGAAAGTGTTACAGCAATCCATTGCATTTTCTTTAAGATTTTTTTATTTAAACAATCAACAACTTATTGATATTTTCCTTTACTAGTTTTCTGAGTTGTATCTTATGTGCCTTGAACCACAAACCCCACATAATTGAGCTAATTACCTCTGGTCTTCTTTATGGAAATTATGTCTGTATCACATTGCATAAATTATTTACAAGTGGCTCCAGTTCAATAGTCAAAGTCAGTACTTGATGGCAATCATAATTTTGCATAGAAAATAATATCCAATTACAATTTCTTTTATTATAATTGAAATAACATCGATGGCTTCCTCATTGTGTAGGTGTTGTATTTGTAAATGTAAACAACAAAAGTCACGACCAATGCTTGTAAATCCATATGGATATGTGCAAATTTGACATTCAACTCTGCCCTGACCCCTGGCAATGGGGGAAAGCAAATATAATAGCAAGGTATTAAAAAACAAAAAAAAAACACAACAAAAAAACACACACACAGGTTGAGTTAGCTTGGCAGCTGGCTTGTCTAAGTGGCTCTTTGACTTGGCCATTAACACAAACTTGACACATTGATGACGACGATGTTGTTATTGGTGTTATTGCCATTGTTATTGTTTGTGCCATCGCCATAACACTTGGCCACATCTCTGGTGGGTATATTGCATGGCGCAACTTTAGATTTATGATAAGTCACGATTTCAGCTGGTGGGTGGAAAATTGTCTTGAAAAAACACAACAACATGGCAATAAGAAAGAGCAAAGAAACAAAAAAAGAAAACCATTTTTTTATGCAATCGAAATGCATTTTGGCAGACAATTGGCGCTCATCAGGCAGCCAATTAAGCTGTTTAATTGAATTTCGAGTGGAAAGTGCCGAGCAAGCAGCCAACGAGATGAAGAAGATGCCGCAAAACAATTTAGCAAACGAGCAAAAGAAAATTGAGCATTTTATTTCCATTTCTCTGCCATTTTCCTCACATACAAATAGTAACACTTTTTTTTGCAGCTGTTTGCTGTGTTTTCCTATGTCTTGCCGTGTTTTTTGTTGATTGTCTGGGAAGGAAAACGTTAGATGAAATGGAAATTAAACCTATCGAGCAGCGAAAGATTATCCCAAATAGATTACTTTACTTATTTCGAAGTAAGTTTTTATATTGACAAAAAAATAATTTAACTACAAATATTCTTATTTAAAAATAGCAAGGAAATTCAATATTTTGTATTACATGAAACCTATAATGAAATCATGCTCTGGGTTCCTCTGAAGTTTCATCAAAATGTACTCCCTTTTGTGCTTTCTCTCTGCTCTGACATTTTCTCTCCTCGCCCTTGGGGGACTTTTCGAGGATACCCAGGATACCGTCCTGCACTGCCGGCACTTCACATTATTTCAATGAACCGCATTTACGTTTGGTTCGGCTTATCTCCTCTTCCTCCGAATATCCGTCGGCGCCGACATTGCCGTGACAATGCTGCGCCACTCATATACACATACATCACAGGGCTTCATGGGGTTACACTGCCAAAAAAAATGTCTATCAAATATTTATTGTATATTTCCATATCCTTATAGTTGTAGCAATATAATAACTTATATATCTCTTAAGGGTATTATTTATTTAGTCAGAAAGAACATGTTTTTAAGTCTGTAACACGAATTTCTGATGCATATATTTATATATTTTTTTAAAATAATAATAATAATAATTAATAATAATTATTTAGATAATAATTAGATAATAATTAGATCTTTTCTGACATTTCTTTTATAAAGAATTTAATTCTAGGCTGCATATATTTAGAGATCCGCCAAAAAGTATGCTATTTATTGCTTAAAGTTACTTAAAGTTAATTAATAATTATTTTCAAGAAATTGTGTTAATATTTATAACCTTTTTAATAGTAAACCTAATTAAAAAAAAACGTATTATAGAGAATATGTATCTACAATATTTCCCCTTTTTTCTCTGTGTATAGACTGAGTGCAGGACCCTCGTGGAGAGCGGCAGTCATCGAAGCTCGCAATTTGTGGCTTTCGGCACGCTTAATGCCAATCTCACAGAGGCTCCCCATCTTGCAGTCACCACCCCACTTTCGCCATCAGCCCTATGCCTCTGCTGGCACCCCCATCTCCACCACCGTGCCACCCCCAATTCCAAACCATTCTTCTGATGCACCCCACTCGCTATCTCGCCGCATTACAATTCACTGACATAATGCAAAAATCGCACAACTCAGGCGCAACTCGTTGATACGCGTGTTCTGCAATTTGCAATCCTCTCCGTTTTCCCCTGACTGATTGGAAAGGGGGATGAAAAAGGAGGAGGTGCGGGGCGTGGCAGTCCTTTGTCCTGGGCTTGTAAGGATCGCGGGTATTTTGTGAATGGCAGCGGCAATGCCACTAATGGAGAGTAAGCTAATTAAAATGTACCAAAATATCCACAAAAAAAAACCTTGAACTAAGCGGGGGGTATATTGTTCACTTAAATCTGACAAATAGCTCTTTAAGTTATTCTTTAAATTTATGAGTAATAAATATTTAAATATTTGTTTATGTTTTTGAGTAATCAACATAAGGTAAACTAACTAAGTCTTGCTGTAGGAACAGGTTTTATTTTTCTAGTCTTTGGTAATTATAATAATACCTGCTTAAAGTCAGCGCTGTACTTAGTAAAATATTTTTGCAGAAAATGAAATACTTCAGCACATTCTATAAATTATTATAATATATTCTTTTCATTTAACTTTATGTTAGAATTGTTTATGAAACTAAGACTAACATAGGAGCTTATGATGGTACTAGGTGATAAAAGGTATTTGCCAACTTCCAAAGAGTATTTCTTAAAATATTTTGGAAAGCCCAGTCATGAAAACATTTTCTGCATTTCTTCTTCTAAACTTTGAGCTCAAATACAAAACTAAATTTATAATTCTTACTCATTTTAGCTGTGCCAAAACCACCCCACCAAGTACCTTTTAATTATACTAACTTTATTGCCCTTGAAAGCCTTAAAACAATTAACCCTATCATAGCTTTTGAATATGTACCCCCTTGGGAAAGTACTATATGTATATCAATGGGCGATAATCGCCCGGATTGGACACCAAGAAGTATATAAATCTTGGATTTACGCTGCCTTTAGCTGCGTATCAAGGAAACACTAATAAATAGCCCCTCACTCGACTGCTTATCGTCAGATTAGATTGAGGCAAAGGTTCTTCAGAAACATTTTTTGCGAAATACTTAGTCGTACGACCAAAGTGGAAGGCAAAAGTTCAAAATGCTGAGAGGGACACTAATAATTACCCTGGCCCTTGTGGCTATAGCCGGAGCTATTGATGACTTTGATCCTTTCCTCGATATACCCTTCAAGGCTATCAAGACTTCGGTGGGTTATATACTTTGGAAAAT
Source organism: Drosophila baimaii (assembly GCA_018874675.1). Classification (NCBI taxonomy): domain Eukaryota; kingdom Metazoa; phylum Arthropoda; class Insecta; order Diptera; family Drosophilidae; genus Drosophila; species Drosophila baimaii. Next base: position 2,111 of record JAEIIU010000320.1, on the reverse strand, counting down.
ATAATAAATAATATAATCTATGAGCCCTAACCTTAGCCTTGGTCTTGGCCAGTTTGGAGGTATATTTAGAGCGCTCTGATTTAAGTTTGATTTTTGCTGCAGGCGGAGCGCATCGAGGCGCATGGCTACCCTGCGGAATCGCACTTCGTGGAGACTCCGGACGGCTATGTGCTGAATGTATTCCGCATCCCGTACTCCCCAAGCCTGAACAATGGAGCCCAGCAGCGTCCGGTGGTGCTCATCATGCACGGCCTGTTCAGCTGCTCGGATTGCTTCCTGCTCAATGGGCCGGAGGACGGACTGGCGTATAACTATGCGGACGCGGGCTATGATGTCTGGCTGGGCAATGCGCGTGGAAATCTCTACTCGAGGAATAACACCAAGCTGGACGTTAAGCATCCGTACTTCTGGAAGTTTAGCTGGCATGAGATCGGCTCCATAGATCTGCCAGCCATGATTGACTATATCCTGGAGCTGACCGGAGAGGAGGCCGTGCATTATGTGGGCCACTCGCAGGGCTGCACCTCCTTCTTTGTGATGGGATCCTATCGCCCCGAGTATAATGCCAAAATCAAGACTTCTCACATGCTCGCCCCGCCTGTGTTTATGGGCAATACCACGGAGGGATTGATTGTGGCCACGGCACCCATTTTTGGCACACCAGGCATGGGTAGTGTGCTCTTGGAGAATCAAGTGTTTCTGCCCCAGAATCAATTCATTCAACGACTGCTGGACACGACCTGCAGCAATCAGCCACTACTGCTGAGCTACTGCAAAACGCTGGCCCTGCTCTGGGGAGGTCCTGAGATTGGAAATCTGAATAAGGTGAGAGGGAGATTTTTTGAGAAAAAGAAATCTTATGTAAACCTATATTTTTAATCTACTCGCAGACCCTTCTCCCGCAAATCGCTGAGACGCATCCGGCTGGAATTTCCTCCAATCAGGCCATTCACTTCATACAATCCTATGCTTCGAATGAGTTCCGTTTGTACGATTGGGGAAGTCGCAAGAACTTGGAGTATTATGGCGTGGCAGAGCCTCCGTCCTATGATCTGAGCCAGATCACCTCGGAGTTGTATCTGTATTATGGATTGTCAGATGGTTCAGCCAACAAGCAGGACATCTCACGGCTGCCCGAGCTTCTGCCCAATTTGGCCCTGTTGCATGAGGTGCCGGATCCCACTTGGGGACACTTGGACTTTATTTTTGCCACTGAGGTCAAGAAGGTTATCAACGATATGGTTGTGGATTACAGCAAGGCCTACGATGAGGATATTAATAAAGATTAATATGGATTTAAGTCAAGGAAGTTACATTTTTAAATGGGGAACCAGGGCATAGTTTTAATATAATAATAATATTTTTTAAACTATAACTTGGACATTATTCATGTACATAAATATATATTTAATATTTGAACTATATTAGTGTTAAAACTTAACCCTAAAACCCCTTTAAGAACACACTCAGAACCAGATTAATTACAGATAACTAAACACTCCCACGTTTTTGGCCAGAATGGCGAATGTGGGCTAGCTAATTGCCAGTTAAGAACTGTCTGCTGGTCGGGTTATCTCAGCCATTCCCTTAACTTTGTCTGGTCACGCCCCTCTGATGTACAAGTTGCCTCTTCTCTTAGCTATTTTTTTTTTTCTGTTTGTTTGTTGACAAAAATTATCGCTGGCTGGCTGACGTGGTTAGCTCTGCCCTCATCTCCTCTTGCACTGGCCCCTCTGGCCCCTGGCGAAATTACAGTAATTAGCACTGTTCCCCCGACCAGTTTGCTTGTTTGGCGGTTTAGTTGGCGGGGACAGTTGCAAATATGCTTATAATGATGATTTATGCGGTTCAGTGGGTCTAGGTATGATTACTTTGTGTGATAAGCAGAGGGAAGGAAGTTGCATTCATAGGAGATAGTTTTATTGGTATATTTTTTTTATTTTTGGATAAGAGGAAGGGTATTTCCTTAAATTAACTAAAAATAAGCCTACTTAAACCTTAAGAAATTAGTCTAGATAAAGAAGCACACCTTCACCAAAGTATTTTTATACCCTTGCAGGGTATTATAATTTTAGTCAGAAGGTTGCAACGCAGTGAAGGAGTCATTTCCG
>JAEIIU010000050.1:0-14186 GCA_018874675.1 Drosophila baimaii | reverse complement strand
TAAACACACACAAACTGAACCGCAACGGAAACGGAAAGGGGCAGCGGAGTGGAGTGGAGTTTTGATGGAAACACACGCATACGCAAAACCATCAATGAATTGCATCAGCCAATTGGTAGTAGAGCTAGAGTGGTATGCCCCAAAAATTGAGGAGACAAAGATACAAAGATACAAAGATAATAGTGGTGGTGTGGCAGAGATTCACCCGACCAAGAGGTCGCTTGTACCCCACAAAATTTGTATTTATTTATAGAGACCTTCTTCCCCGCTCGCATCGAATGATTGGGCCATGTGTCATCGAAAAAACAATAGCAACAACCAAGAACCAGAGAAAATACAACAACAAATTATTCGGCAACAAAAAGTCAACAAAAAGTCAACAAAAAAAATCGAAACATTAATGAGGAGAAAAGCCGACGCCAACGACGCTCAATTTACTCTCTTTCTCTCTCTCGCGAGAGCAAAAATAAAAGTAGCTTGTCTCTTTCTTTCGGCCATCTCGGCTCTCTTTCTGGCCACAATGACGCAATGCGTGTCGGCATTTACGTCAGGCAAAAGACGAAAGCGAACACAAAACCCCGACGAAGTTGCTGTGTGTGTGTGTTGTGTGTGCTTCAGTTTCTTTCTCGCCATTCTTCTCTCCGTTTTCTTTACTTCAAAATGTTATTGTTTTTAGTTTTATTGTTAACTCAAAATCAAAAGCTGTGCCACAGTGCACAGTGCAGAGTCCATATAAAGGTCAGGTTGAGTCAGGTACAGTGGTAACTGCCTTTGGAAAAAGTCACTACAACTAGATATTATGTTTATATTTTTATATTTGAACATTTAGGTTTATAAAGTCAAGAAGTTGTAATTATATTGAAGGATAATCAAGAAAACTAATTTATACTATAATATATCATTTATATCATTTATGTAAATATATCCTAGATGGGCAGTTAGTGGCTCTTTAAGCTCCCGTGGTTTTTTCCTTTATGATTATCGCTTGTCGTAAGACTAAACAAAAACAATGCCACTGAAATTTGGCGACAGAGACGGATTCTCGAGTATGCAAAAACAAAATGTGTGGAAAACGCGACACGCGTATACAGTGCGTCATAAAAGTCATGATACCAGCAGACGATTTTAACTATACTTTGCAAAATACTTGTTTATAAAATAAAAAATACAAAAAAGTATTAATGACATATTGTCCGTTTTACTAATCTTAAAAATATTACACAAAAAAAAAAAAAAAAACTTTTCCTTTTATTAGTTTACTTAAAAGTAAGAAAAACTCCTAAAAATCTTTAAATTTTCTTCCGCAAAAGTCATGATACACTTAAAAAATATCTCGTTTCTATCTGTATTTGTTATGTTATATCTGTTCTGATATATATCACCTCTGATTATAACAAATAAACTATAATTATTATTAATTTTTTTAATATTCATAGTAAATATTTTGGACTTTTTCAAATAATCGATATTTTTATATATAGATAGTTTCTTTAATAAGAAATGTAACTTATTCTCAAGTATATTATAGATCATAAGTTTATATTCTTTAAAATAGTTTAAACCAATTTAACCTTTTTAATTTTCGAGAAACTTCCACTTTTAATTTGTGTCAACGTTCGACCCCTAACATTTCCCCAGCAAATGGCTAACCCCACACAGTATGTGTGTCTCATAGTTTTCTCCAGTTCCCTCCTCAGTTTTACCCAATCTATGCTATGCCGAGTCATGATCCACATAAGCAGCCTGGTATCTGGCACAGACACTCCACTTCCCGACACCCAGACAAGCATTACTATATAGTGGCGATAAGATTTTCCCCCCAGACAATCCAGCGTTTACCCCAAGTGCGGCTGCACTTGCGCAACCAAAAAGAAAAAAGGGCAAACGAGTTCGGGCCAGACCATACCGGAACCCTAGGAGCTGCACGGAATTCCGTTTGGTGGAGTTCCAATCGGGGGCGTTTTTGGGTAAGCACGTGATTTTCGCGGATTTTCGATGGACAGCCGCTAAGTGATAGCCCCTATATAAATATGAATGTTGGAGTCTGGAATGTTTGCTTGGGGCAAATTGCAAGGCGGAAAATGAATTCGACGCATAAATAAGCAAGTGCTAATTGCAGATCAACAGTGGAAAAGTTGTGTGAGTGTACTTTGTGTGTGTACTTCCTTTCTTCAATCAATAATTGTGGATTGGTGGACAAAAGAGAGACTTCAACCCTCTCGTTCGATGCCATTAAATTTCCATCCAATAATTCCTTTCCGTCTCTTTCTAGCCGGTTGCTAATTAAATTTGCACGCAAACAAGCTGGAAAGAGATGGCGCTACAAGTGCTAGAGATGTGCTAATTGTGCTCGCTAATTGCGCCAAAAAGATTCGCAATGAAACGCAATAAAAAACAAGAAGGAAAGCAAATTTCGGCAAAGCGAAGTAACTTATACCCTTTACGTTTATAACTGACTATATATCTATAAGGAAGTTGATACGTTTAGCACATAATAAAAATTTCGAAAAGGATTCCCTTTTTCCCACCCCTAGTGTGAGTGCAGGAACGGAATGGAAAGGAACAACAGTGCGCACACACACATCTCTATTAGTGATGATAAAACCCACTTTGCCTTAGAACAACATATAAGCATATGTTTCTTATATATTCCTCTTGATCAAAATTAGAATACCCTCAGCAAGGGTATATAGCAATATATTTAAGAAAATATGTATCAAAAGAAGAGGAACGTTTCGTGTTCCGTTTCACATTGTTGTGCAGCAGACTGGAAAGTTTTGGCGAGCGGTGAAAAGTCTCAGTGTAATCGGTGGAATGAGGGGGGAGGGGATTGCGATTTAGTTGGTCATGCGATAATTTCGTTAGACGCCACGCGCCACTGATTAAACGCCTTCGCCTCCTCCTTGGCTGTGTGTTCCCACCTCATTTCGTCACCTCCTCCACCTCCTCCAATCTCCTCCCCATCTCTTCACAGAGCAAAATTGCATTAAAAATAGCCAAAAGGCGAGTGATAAATATTTGAAAAAGGGGTCTAGAGTCTATTTTTGGCTTTAGCTTTGGTCGATTCGAAACGTTTCGATGATTGTTGATCGACTAATTGGCGCCCGGCTAAGTGATGCTAAGTGGGGAGGGAACGAGTGGGAATGAAACAAGCGTCCGCCAAGGCCAGAGGGACCGTTAACCGGGAATGCAGAAATACTATACAAATCAATCATGGTAGCTTTCTAAACTATGTTTATTTTTATTTATTTATTTACTTCGTTTTTTATTCATTTTTATTTTTTTATATTTTCTTGCCTTTCCTTTGCAGCCTTCGGCACGGCGGTCGATAATCGACCTTGCCAATTGGGAAGGGGGCGGGAACGATGGGAAAGGAGTGGTGGCGTGAAGTTGCCGACACCAAACAACAGGTTTCAATGCGGTTAACACTGGCCTCGCACGCTAAACGCAAAAAACAAGCAACAAAAAAAAAACATTGAGAACAACACTAAACACTGAAAACGCCAATAGCACCACCACCACCACCACCAACAAAAGAACCGCAAATGGCCAAAGCCAAAGCCAAATTTGAACCCAAATCCGAGTCTCGTTTTTAATTTCGCGTGCTTGTAAACCGCAAAGGTTAAAAGCGCACCTGAGGCTATATACTATATAAATATTATCTATAGAATGATACGATACGATACTCCACTCCATTCACCTGCACTTAATGCGGGGAAAACACAAATAAAGAAAAGAGGAGCGAGTGTGAGGCACAAAGGCTGCGAATGGCAATGCTATTCCGAATCCGAATCCGAATACTTTTCCGCCATTTCCACATTCTCGCATAAATTAAGTGCATTTTTTGTTGTTGTTGCTGTTGTATAGCGCGCTATGGATTTCCGCAAAATCAGGCAGCAATTTATCGGGGCAATAGCCCCGGCAACCTGCACCACCCCCCTTAATTGACATAAACATTTCCCTGTAGAACTCAATTAACCGATTAGTTTTCTACCAGTCTCAATGGCACTTGTCGATCACTACACCATCGCAAAAGCGAGACCTATTGACAGTTGTTGATCAATCAGCGATCGGAATGGAGTACATAAGGTATCGAAAGCAAATCAATTCCCGCAAATTAATCAGGACAACAGGAAGAATTAAGCCTGACGAACACATTACAACTAAGAGAATCTGGTTTTTCGTTGAAATAGGAATAGTGAAATGGAACATGTTCTTAGCAGAATCAACCCAAATTAATACAAATCAACATTGTAGGATGCAAGGCAAAGAGATTACTTCACAAACCTCAAAAAACTTTATAAAATAATTTCTTGATTGTTTTTTAACTGAGATGATGACTGAAATATAATATATTTTATTAAATTAAACCTATTACAGCCAAAATGTAAGTCAAATGTCTTAAGACTGACCTTAAATGCAAGTCAATTGTCTTAAAGAGTGAATGCAAGACGCAATTCAAGAAGTAGAAGCGCATATTCTCTGACTGTGTGTGGGTTGTGGTGTTGTCATTAAATGCGATATTAAAATTTAAAGGCAATAATGATGGTGATGTCCGAGCCCCCAATCGATTTGTATGCCCCACAACACACACAACACACACATACAATCCCCACAATCCAATCAACGGACAAACCCTCTTAATAAAATTGTATGCAATAAAAAATAAGTTAATTAATTGAGCAAGAAAGCAATTTCGAGCGGGGAACGAAACGGAATGGAACAGCGCGTGCTGGACGAACTGTTTGTCACACTTTTATTACCCGACGTCGTCGTTGTCGTCGCTGTCGTCGTCGTCGTCGTCGTGTGGCTTCTTGGCCAGCTTTTTTGTATCCAACCGACGACATGTTTTTACGTCGATATCGTTATTTTTACTCTTTTATTTGAATCGACTGCTACTGCCGCCTTTCCTTTCCTTTCCCTTCGATTTCAGTCCATTGCATTATACTCGATTCGATTCCGTATCATCCCCCGTCCGCTTGTCCGTCTGTCCGTCAGTCCTGCTTTGTCATTATTATTGTACGTATTATTTTATTGCAAATTGAAGTGAAAAATGTTAATTGAACGATAACAACAATGCGACACAACGTCAGCAGGTTCTTTCATTGCTATTATACGTACATATGGGATCTGTGTATTCTGTGGAAATACAGTGCGTATCGCATATCGCAATGTATCAATAGTTTACACAATCATTTTATATATATTAAAACCGTTTAGGTTACCTAATTAAAGAATTTAAATACTAGGAAAAATATTGATTCATTAAAGAAAAATACAAAATTCAGGAATTCTTTGATCATTAATTTTGTATTAAATTGTATAAATCAATCAAACCATTTAATGTCACGAAAAGTGACAATTCCTACATGACCGGAAGTTGCAGTTGGCATGTTGTTATGAAACTCACTGTACTCGCAAAACGGACTGGCATTTCTGAGTGATGTTGTTGTCATTCTTATATGGGGTTGCACTGGTTTTAGTGCCATTGGCCGTAATTCCGTATTTTGTTTGTATTTTGTTTTATTTGGAATTAATTTGGTGTATGTATTTTTTTTTTTTTATAAATAAATACATACATAATTTGTTGTATTTTTTTTTTGCAATCACATTGACATTTCTGGTTACCCAAAAATCCCAAAAAAAAAAAAACTTCAATTCACCTCAAAAACTGGGCGTGAGAAATTGCCAGGGGCAACTTAATTCTGAATTTTACTTGTATTTTCTTTTCAGCGCGTCATCTTTAACGTCATTATGGGGACAACAACTGAATAAATCGATGAAGATCCCACCGTTCTTAAAGAAAAAATAAACCAAAAAAGAGGCGGGAGGACATGCGCCAGTGCTGGGGAACGCGTGGCATGAGTGGAATACTAGTCAGCTGACGTTGAAAAGAGACGGGACGATGGAACAAAGATTATGGGCGGCAACAACTGCATTTAACGAGATCGATTCGGTTTTGATAATGAGCAGAGACTATGAAAGAGGAGGAGGAGGCAGGCAGGCAGAAGAAGAAGATGCTAGAGAGGCGAAGAAGAACACAAGCTAAAAACGTGAGCACAAAAGAAAAGAAAATATCATTGAAATCGTTCATTAAACACAGCTTCTCCCCTTATCTTAATCACTTTTGGGCGCCATTTTTATGACGCGAGATCATGATATTTCAAGTTAAAATATAAAAATGTTAGAATTGTGGATTCACTTATAAATTAATACTAAATATAGGAACCAAATCTAACTCGAGAACCATACTTATTAAAAGTTTTTAAATGACTAACATTGTTTTCCCAAGACCTCAATAGAAAAAGGTTTTTTTTTTAAATTCAAATACAGCATTATCTTGACAAAGGCCTTATATAGTTTTCCTTACTTAATAGTGCCATTTTAAAGTTGTTTATTCTGTAATAATATTATTATTGCGCGTCATGCAGTTTTGGCCCCCAAAAAAAATACAAATTCGGACGAAAGCAAAGCTCCTTATCGCAGAGCTTTTCGCGGGAAAAGCTCCCTTTTGATTATTCTCTTTCCCTTCTCGCCATCTTCTCGCCACCTTCTTCTTCTTTTGTTATACATTCCGCCGTCCCGTCTGCCTTGAACCATTGACACATTTAAGGCGTGGGCGGAGCAAAAGAGCGCGCAAGAGCGGGAGAAAGGCGAGCTTAAGAGAGAGAAAAGTGATCGTCATACATATAAAAAAAAAGCAAACAATTTGCCTTAAAACAATAAATAACTTCAAATTCGCACAGCCAAAATGTGAAATGAGAAATGCCAGATGGAAGGGAATATAAAAAAAAAAGAGAGAAAAGGGGCGATAGGCGAAACACCAGAAAAATCAACAAACAAAAAAAAAGCCAAGCGAAACAAACGAAGAAAATTAGCAAATGCTACAACATACATACATACATATGCATGGAGTGTGTGTGTGCAAATATTTCTTCGTCTGCGCTATTTTTATAAAAAGAAAAAAATGTTGAAGAAAAGAAACAACAAAAAGTAAAAATAAAAAGAATAAGAAAAAGCATTAAAAAAAACCTAAAGAGAATGAGTGTGCAAGAGCAACAACACCAACAACAACTACTACATAAAGTTACTTCGTTTCGCCTTTGGGGGGCACTCGAAGAAGAAGAAAGAAGGAGAAGCCAAAGCTGTAGAACGGGGAGGAGCCGAGGAGGAGGAGGAGAAGGAGGAGCACAGCCGGCACAGTTCATGCGAATTTTTTTTGGGAATTTTCCACTGGCAGCGCCGCGACAGCAGCAACAACATGAATAATTCACTTTTGGCTCAGACCACCACCAACAGCAGCGGTCACATGAATAGTCCCAACGACTCATCCTTAACCCACAGAAGCACTTTCGCCTTTGGCCACACCAGTCAGGCTCGAATTTCTCTAAGTCTGGTCACTCTATAGGGCCAAGCCAGGGGAAAACGTACACACTTGTCACAATACTCACACGTCTTGGTCACACTGAGCTTGTAGTATAGCTAGTTCCTAGCTTTAATGGCTAGTAACATAGATTATATATCAAAAGCCCAATAAACAAAATAAGATAAATAAATAAATAGCACTTTAAATTGGATTTGAGAAAAGTAATATAAAAACGGTATGACATTTATTTACGGAAATTACCCATGCTAAATAAATATACAATTGATTAGCACATATTTGACAGATTTGTAGTACAAATTTTAGTTGCTAAGGCCGTTGAATCGAGGTTGTAGTATCTTTTAGAGAAAGATGAAGCTTGTAGAAGCTTAATTTTATTCTGAAACTCCTAACTGGGTAACTACTTCATTGACCGCTGACGTTCTCTCTCTCTGACGTTGGTCTGAGCAGTCAGAGAGCAGGCGCATATTTCAACATTGTCGCCAATAAGGAATTGCATGCACGTACTGCAACCGACTCGAACCGAACACTGCCGCTCCTCGGTCCCTCCTCACCGCGTTATGCTCATTGAAGAACTTTTGCCCATAAAAGCAAATGTTGATCAGTCAGTGGAATGGGGCGGACAGGGGGGGGCAGAGGCGTGTCATGGCGGCAGGGGGCTGGGGAAGAGGGAGGGAGAGAGAGCCACCAACACCAATTAGCGCGCAGACGCAGCAGCAGCAGCAGCAGCAACAACAACAGTAACAAGCAACACTGAAAACAATTTTTTTGCTTTCCGCCTATTGCTTTTCTTGATAAAAATTCTATACTACACGAATTTGAATTATAACTAATAATATATCCACAAGGATACACTCCAAAGGAGCTTTAGGACGACAAAGCAAGGTTATACAAATTCATAAATTGTTTGTTTCCTGAAACATACATGAGACCGTTGTAAAAGTTGTTGCAAAGAGTGTACTTATAATTCCCAAGCACAAGTTCGGTGAGTTCCAATTTTCAGCAAATAGTACTGAAGAGGCCCATTGGCATGACCTAAACAATTCTATACCATAACCTTTTATCGGGAAAAATATCTGTGTGTGCTCTGGCATAATAGTTGAGTTTCAATATACAGCCAATCAGCCAACAATAATTATTAAAATATATACTTAAAAATCTTGATCAAAACAAAACACACCGATGCCGATGCAGAGGTCTTGTTTTCCTTCTTTTCTTTCGAGCTTGACATCCAAGCCTGCTTTATTATGATAATATAATTTTAAACTAAAATTTAATCAAGATTTAGGTTTCTGCGTAAGATATTATATAAATAATCGAATACTAAATACTATTTTCGCCAAGTGTAGAGCAAAAACAGTAACAACAACGATACACAAAAAGAAAAAACAGGTTTGAAGACGACAACGCCGCCGCCGCTTCGCTTCGCCACTTGTTGTGCGCCTTGCAGGGTAAAAGAGGGAGGGCGCGAGGGCACCACAGAGCGAGATGGGGAGATTGCAAAAACTTTTCCATTGATGAATTTTTAGCCACTTCTTCTTCGTCTTCGTGTTCGTTTTGTAGTGAAGCTGCACTGTGTGCGTGTGCGTGTGCGTGTGCGCGTGTGTGCGCGTATGACAAGTGTTTTGAAAAAGAGCCGACGAAAAATGGCTTTAAAAAAAAGCTTTCTAGAACATTCTCTTCTCTGCGGCTAAAAATAATTCCCCGAACTATAAATACAAACATAAATACACACAAACAAGCTTGGCGTTACGCAAATGTGTGTGCGTGTATCTCTCTTCTACGCGCGTGTGTGCGTGTGTATGTTATCCATGAAGCTAAAGTTAAAGTTGCAAAAATTTCACAATTCCCCGAAATGAACTCCAATTAGACGGAGATTCATTCATTCGGAGAGCTCCACTTTTCACATCTATCTCTCTTTCTGTCGCTGCCTTTAACGGTGTAACGGTGTCAGTCAGCAGAAAAGGCAGCAAAAACAACAATGTGGCAACTAATTGGATTTCAATGCATATTGATTTCGATTTTCGATTTTTTGGGGACACATTACACTGCACTCTAAACACACGGTTGACACACAAAAAAATAAGAAATAATCGGTCGCGTCACGAATTTGTTTCACTTTTGTTTCGCCTGCACACAGCTAAGCTAGCTAGCTAGCTAGCTAGCTAGTTAGTTATTTTGTTATTTTTATTTTTATATTTATTTTCTTGCTTCGTTTTTGTTGCTTGCTGATAAAAGCACAACAACAACAACAAGTAAATAAAGCCAACGGAACGCGAAATCGCACGGGGAACGGCCGAATGGAACGGGACGGAACGTGGGGAGAGTACGACGCGCCTGCTCGATGGATTCAACGCGAGTGAGCGAGTCGAAACATCGGCATCCACATCACATTCACACCGCTATCGCCAACAACGCCGGCAGCGCAGCAGCTGCGGCGCCGCCAACGACAGCACCGGTCAAGATAATATAATCTTTACACCTTCATATGGTTTAACCCCTAATTAGGAAATGAATATATAAATTAAAACATGATCACTGATGGATTTCTTCGGATCATGATCAGCAAACAATGGAGCTTAAATATAGTACTCTGCCTTTTTTTTGCTACATGACTGTATATCAATGGAAATGTATGGAAAGAAATTAACATAGGGCAAAGTTTATAAAAGCAATGAATTTATTTGTTTGGTATTTTAAAACACTTTAATTATTTATTTAATTTGGATATGCTACACGCATTACTGTAATGCAGGTCATGGAAGGTTTTATTAATTAGCGATGAAGAAGTAGACTGGGAAAGTTCTAATTCGACAAATGAAGGAATATTAATTAAGATAGCTTCAATTAAACTAAACTCCTTCAATAAAAACAAGTTTAAATTAATTAATTTGTTCTTAAATGTATTTTAGATTCTCATTACGAACATTTTTTTCTGGGAATATTGAAACTTTTAAAGGCACTCTTAGCAACTCTATTTCTACTCCTATAAATTGCTTACATTTATTGTTCCATGTTTGGAAATTTACACAAATCTACATACGTGTAATTTGTGTAAATACTTTTGGCCACATTTGTATATTTGTAAGGTTGTAACATTATAAGTGGTGAAACTTACACAATAACAATAATTGATTTGCACCTAGTATCATTAAAAACAATTTATTCTTCTTGCTAATAAGGCTATAATAAATGGCTACCCCTGTCTCTCTAATCTCTTATAAAAAATAAATACGAATTGATTGATTAATGTTATTGAACAAAAATATATACTTTTTGTAGACACTAGTTCATTGACCACTGCTGTAAAAGTATCGGAGCATTGAACGTTGCGAACAGCCGCAAAATTGATCCCCACATGGAAAGAGAGCGGCAAAGAAGTGACTGCGAGAGAAAGAGAGAGTGCGGGCGAAAGAAAGGGAGCAGGAGCCAAGGAGAGAGCGCGCGCGCAAAAGAATTTCTAGTCAACGGAAAGCTCATTTGCATGCGTTGCGTGTGTTATTTACACTTCTGTGTGTGTGTGCGAGTGTGTGTGCTGCACCGGAATCTCATGTGTCGGCTTATGCAAAAATTAGGTAACCGAGACAGAGACAACACAAGAGAGTGGGAAGAGAAAGAGAGAACGCCGATGATTCAACACACAAACAGCAAGCAAGCGAGTAGAAAGAGAATGAGCGTGAGAGAGAGAGTGGGTGGCAAAGGCCTTGCGTGGCACCGTTAATGCCGAAAGCCCCCGAAAATGCAGTCAAGAAGTAAAAAAGAAAAAAGTACCGTTTGATTAACGAGCGCCGCCCGAAAGTATGCAAAGGCAAGAAGCCAAGGCTATCAAGCCTTCAATAATGGCCGTGCCCCCCGCAGGGCTTCTTTTTAAAGAGCACCTGCTAGGATGATATAAGGGCTTTAATACACTTAAGAAAACTAACTTGTGAGAAGTAACTTATATTACTATTTAGATAAAAATGGCAATAACTTTGAACGTTTGTTTAAAGAAAAACAAACTCGATTTTATGCGGATTCAAAAATATATTAATATTATATATTTTTAAAGAACCAGGTAATGATTGAAATCTTTTGAGGTCTTTTAAAATGGTTTTTGAACCTATGAATACTTAAGATTATGTATACCATTCATTTAAAAGTCCAACAGTTTGATCTTCAATCTTTAAATAATATTTTTATTTGCTTTGCGGAGCCAAAAAAAAAAGGTCATACCTTTGTGGATTTACCTACAAATCCTCAAATACTTTAAAGAACTGTGGTCACACTGCAAATACACTAAACTCGAAGTTTCCATTTTAATCCTTACTGACATATTACAACCTTACACTAAAATTTCTGTCTAATTACTCGTCTGACAAATTATTAAATATTCTTGCTTGGTTAGACTGTACCTTCTTTTAAGAACTTTGGTCACACTGCAAGGATACTGAACTCGAAAAGTTTGCGCTAATTCTTACTGACTATTACAACCATAAACATAAAATTCCTGTATCAAAAAACACAATCACTCGTCGGACAAATGATTAAATACTTTTGCTTGGCTAGACTGTACCTACTTTTAAGAAATTTGGTCACACTGCACACATACATTTTAGTTTGTTGTGAAGATACACATTATAAAACACAACTTTCAGTCCTCGAAATTCCATAATAAACGCTGACTTTAAGCCAAGACTTTCGCTTACCCGCTCACTCGAGATACAGGCTTACACAACTACCCATATTTACGTAGATGATGGAAAAATAATTGACAACTTACCTGAAAAGAAATGAGAAGAGAAAAATACGATTATAATCAAGGTAACAAGAAAGAGACAAAAATTAGGCTATCAATTTTTATAATAAGTTATTATAATAGGTTCATATTTTGTGAAGTTGACACTAACTGACTATCGTGTGTATATACTGGTGATCCAAGGGACTGTCCGTCTTATTGATGGAGCCCGACTGGTAATGTGCCCCCTTGAGCGGGCCGTTGGCATTGGCACCCCTCATTTGTGCCCCAATGGGTGCGGTGGTGCCCTTGATCGAGCCACGGTTGCCGGGTGCCCCCTTGATATAGCCACTTTGTACGGCGCTCTTGAGCGAGCTACGCTGGGCGCCAGTGGCGACGTTGGCGGTGGTGGTGGTGGCGGCCTTGACCTTTATATCGCGGTCCGGAGGACCCATCTTTTTGTATTTAATTTGACTCGATATATAGATATATGGATTTGCGCAACCGAATTTCGGTAGCTTTCCATTTATTTTTTAAGGACAACGAGCAAGCGCCTTTGTATAAGATATTGTATTAAAATCAGGAACCGATCGATATTTATGTTATGACTAAAGATTTTGAAGATAATTTTGACGTAAAAAGCTATGGGGTGAATAATTGTGATTGGTTTTATTTAGGAAAACAATTCTATTGTTTATAAAGTAATTTAAATTAAAAGTAATGGATTTATAAGAGAAGCGGTTGTGTTTTATTTTTTTTTTATAAAGATAATATAATCAAATACTGTATTATTTACATTAGAAACCAAAGCCCTTATCCAAATGCAAATTTATTAATTTATTATAATTATTATTTAAATTAAAATGCTAAAGGGAATTTAAACGCTTGGAAGGGAAACTTGTGTGGGTTTTAATAATAATTAAATCAAACACAATTGAGCTTTTCTATTACCTACAACAATTTCTAGTCAAACTAGTTATAGTGGAAATACAGAATATAATAGATACAACACCTTTAGGGCGATTCTAAATAGTTTTTACTAACGCTTTTGGGTAAATTGATAAACTTTCTATTCAACTTACTAAAAGCCTTATTACAAAAATAAATTAAAATAGAAATTTCGAGTAATTAAATATGTATATGAGATTGTGCAAATATCTATAATAATATCCTAGAGGTCTGTGCCCTTGCTCGATCTTATTTCTGTCGCTCGCAAAGGAATTTCGTATCGTATTAATACACATACATTACACATATGTACGAATAAAATATTTAATTTCTTAATTGTATTTTCCTCTGTTTTCTGTTTTTCGTCAATTACAAACAACATTGATAAATTATGGATTGTGGATTTGGACCAGAGCCAAGTGCACGCAATATAAAACTGAAAACCGAAAAACGCATTTGGGGGTCGCCGATCGCGAAACAGCAACAACAACAACAACAACAAAAATTAATAAATAAAAACAAAGAAGCAGCATTATAAATTATAAATAAAAATAGCAACATTTAATTGCATACGCGAATTACATAAATATTTATGAGGGAAGCAGCAGAGAGACAGCAACAGCAACACAAACAAAAAGCAACTGCAAAAACATCGAAGATCGCCGCTGCCGCTGCATTTGCTTTGGTATGCGCACCGTACCGCCCGCCCGCTCCCACCTCATACCCTCTCCCGCTATTCCCCCCCTGGGATCTATGTGGGTCATTATCTTGTTTACGCCGCAGTGACGTCGATGACGCAGCGCTGCCAAGGCAAGCAGCGATGCCGAGCAGCGCCGTCAACGCACCACAAATAATCGAGAAAAAAAAAGAACGTAAAAATCCGAAAGAGAGTGGGAAAATTAATCAATTACTGCGTTTATGCCGACAAATTCACGAATTTTAACTCGTTTTAAATGTGGCATATAAGTCGAACTATAGGCGACCAATTAAATACACATAAATAGGGCTTGTTTTATGTTAGAGCACAGGATACAGGCTATAGTATACAAATGTTTTGATTCTAGCCAAGGAGAACCTCTTCAGTACTAATTTGCTAATGATCAATCTCCATATTTCGTACTTGGGAATTTTAAGTGCACT